>LR736876.1:2992900-3038601 GCA_902654985.2 Oryctes borbonicus
CCCCGAATATCCTTCTTCAAACAGCGTAATAATGCGTGAACGTTTTTTTTACACTGGTAGGCTTGCCATGTGCCATTTTGAAGTAAATTTTCTTAAAACTTTGGCGCAAAGACGACAGATGCAGACCAACACACGTTTAACAATAAAATGAAGCAAATTTATATCTTTACGCCCGTGATAAATAAACAAGAGTGATGCTGCGGTATATTTCCTAAATGTATTGTTCGTTAATAATACCCAAACGACCCGTTTCAAAAGATCGGTACTTCCCAGAAATTCTTGGAATTATAGTAAAAGGGACTTTATTGTGGTTATCGCAATATTTCTACTTTACATAATAATTTGTGGCTTTAATCGCTTAGAAAAGAGTGTATGCTTAATATTTTTCTAATTTTATGTATTAATAATTGTATACAGTGTGATATAATAGATTTCTATTGTATGACCGAACATCACTGAACGGCAGTGTATATAAACCGGCGCCATTACGTATGGCTGTGGGCAACAATTTTAGAATATTTACATGTATCCAGAACAACTGAACAAGTTACAAATTTGCTAAGGATAACTGACATTGATTTTTCATATTTTTAAAAACCTAAAATTCACCAGAACCAATTTAATAAGTTTCCGAATGAACGAAGCGCGTTACAACATTTTAAAACATTAAATTGATTTTACATATGCATTACATTTATTATGTATTACGTACATACATTTATGATGTATTATGTTTATTTTGTAAGATTTCTAATAACAAGCACTCTGAAACAATTCATTTTATCAATGCTAGAGTATAATTTCAGCTAGCGTTATTAATTCTAAATATCGATAGCCTGCGCTGAAGTAATTTTGTTTTTTATACATTTAATATTTCCTAGAATCTGCATCGTAAACATTAGAAGCTTACTCTAAAATTTACGATATTTTATAGAATTTATAAACGCCAGAACGTGCATGTCATTCTAATACTATGCGCATTTCACGATTCTCGACGAAATCTTTACAAGTTGTAATATGTATGTTACAGCTGTGCTCCATCGTTTCGTGTAAAGTGACATCTTCACTTGCACGCTTGCCAAGCTATCGCGATAAAAATCCCTAGCGCGTAACAGCTCGTCACATACTTAGGTACATTACGCGACAAAATGATCTCGTTAGAGACTTTTTTTTCTTAAATCTAAGATACGATTAAAATCTAAAGGATATCCTGAAAATAAACGTTATCCCTGAAAAGTTCTATTACAAAAACGTCTCAGAGAAAACGTTTCACGCAGTCGTCAGTGACTACAGCAAAGTTGTCATGGAAAAATCCAGAAAAACCCATGTTTTTAAAAAATGACAACTATTTCTTCGCAATCGATAATTATTATTTACAAAAAGTGTTGCGCGTAATAAATGCAGAAAACCAAAGTATGTCATCATCTTATCGCGGGCTGTGCTCGAAACCGTGTAAAGTTTATAAATAAACTCATCACATCAGGACCGATCTCCGCCCCGATTTTAGCTTAGCCGATCGTGATCCCTTGGCGTCAACTAATTTTGCCTAATTTTGCTAATTTCTCGTCTAATTATGCAACCCACTCGTTAGATGAGACGAAATTCACGAGAGCCGAGGGAAATTGAAAATTACGACAATTTCCGCGTTCGAAATCGAATTTGAACATTGTATAAAGTGACTGCTACCTCCCGCTAACCCCCCAGTACCTACAGTACAGCGCGACTAATTAAATCCTGCGCGGATTAAATCATTCTGCGAGCTTAACTAAACCCGATATGCAAGTTAATTGCGTGAAATTAGCCAGGTAGGAGACTTCACGGGAAAAAGAGGGTGATATAGAGCAGTCAAAATGTCTGATACGTACATAAGTTAATTAATACTTTGCACGGATGACAAAGAATTTCCGCAAAATCGATTGTTTGTCGCGCAGTGTAAATTCATGGAACTCTGCTAACAAGATATGTTTAAATATCTTACAAACGCAACATTATAATCTCCACCAGGGGAAATTAATTCAATATGATCCTAGAAAAAGCCGAATCGAGCAGGACATGTTTTTCTTGGATTAGTCTTGCAACTACATCTCACAGTTGAATCCAAGATTGAAACTTCAAATTGCATTTAGCATTATATCGACAGATTTGCCCATTCAAATTCAATTTAGAGGATGTTTACTATAAATCACTGAAGGCTTTTTCGTAATGGAATAAAGCTACAGAATGGAGAGTGGCCCTATTTTACGCATGAATAAGTTTCGTTTCCAGTTTCCACATTTTGCAGTGTCATACCTTGATTTCTATCAACAGATTGCATTGCTAAATTTCCTGTAACTGGTGCAATAAGTCGCAGTCTTAGACAAAAAAAGAACTGCTAAAACTATCGCGGAGAACTGTATTCTTCGTAATTTTAAGGTTGACATTTTTTTAATGCACGGTTATAAATGTTTAGCATTTTGTTACAGTACTTTTATGTAGTCGCGCAAGCCTAAAGAAAGTATCTGATGTTGCTGGTTGGTTTTTCTTTTTTTCAAGTTGAAAATACTCCCTAAGCACGACTCTTCTAGATGCTACTTAGGCTTTATATGCTGACAGTGCTGCTTTTGTATAGACCTGCGATTCTGGAGATCTTCTTAAGTTCAGTTACATGTTCTTTCTAAGTCATTGTCCAGCTTCAACCCAAGAAGAAGAAGGTCTAAAAATACACAAAAATACATGGTCCAGTGAAGATCCTCATGTCATGATACAGAAGCCATTGTATTCTGAAGAGATTGGTGTTTGGACATCAGCTTCACGAAGTAGAATTGTTGATCCATTATTTTTGTGATAAAATATCGTAATATTTATTGCAACCTTTTCTAAACTTGCCATGATGATGACCTAAAGGGTGGATATTTAGAACCAAGGGCAGAGCGGAATAACGTAACGGAAGGCTGCGCACGACAATTCGAGTTCCTCGTGTACTTTCATTGTATCATGAAACGGAAGTACACAAGGAAGTCGAATTGTCGTGCGCGGCTCTCCGTTACATCATCATTCAACAGCGCTGCTTGCAAAACAAGACAATGTCCCTCATAAGGCACTATACAAGCAATGCATGGTAATTTTCCCATCTTATTATTTCAGATTCAAGTTTTAAAAAAAAAAAACAAGCGAATAATAACTAATAACCCTGCACACAGTGAAGAAATTTGCACGATATTATCTGATTACTATAATTTGCAATGTATCGAACAATTTTCTATTATCCGCAACCACAAATCGTATATTTTCACCAACACAAAGGAGATATCCTACTTTTATCCACTTCTTAAGAGTAATGCATTAAGTTTCATCCTATCGATCGCCAATTCCAGGAATAACTTCACAATCTTCTCACTGGCGCCGCTACCGTCCAATATTTCTCCTATATATATTTCCATTTTCGACGGCGGATCACCCGGCATCCGATTCCTAATAATTGCTCGAAGGCTTCTGAAAGCCCGAACTTTCGATCTGGTACGTTAGGAGTGGTGGTAACGAAAAGCATGCGGAATAGCGAGAGAATTCGAAAGGATCCCCCAATAGAAATTAACACCAAATTCCCGGTATAATCGCGGAGATAAAGCTTCGAGACTAAATTGATATAGAGGATATCGCAGTAGATTGTATCTATGGTTTGGAGATACGATTACGTCTGATGTATTAATCCGTAATTATCGACAGCGCCCTTTAGGAGCGTTCATGAGAGGTAATTTTACCAATCAACCGTTGCAAACTGTACTATTCCATTGAGTTCTTTATTTTCGTTTTGTGTTCTTGAAATGTAGATAACAACAACAATTGATACGATGGCTCTACAAAACCTGTTTTTATTTCTATTTTTTCGCCAGGGTGTTTGCGATAAATTAAGCAGCTTGATTGGTTATCCAAAGAGCAAACAAAAAATATGAGAATAATGGGAAAAACATTTTAACAACTAATTGTTGAAATAACCTACAAAGCATGATCAACGAAAAACACTTGGTAACACTTGGTCCTTGATTGTGTAAGAAATGTTTCACCATGAGCCTGCTTTATAAATCCTCGAAACCTAGCATTTGGAGTTGCTAAAGCGTCACTTTCACAGTTATTTTGACGTACTTGAATGCACGAAGCTGAGCAACGCTAGGCATGGCGTAATAGCGACTATATCGACGTTATTTTGAACATTACGAAACATAACCGATAAAGCAATAAACGCAACTGCCCTAAATTGATTGTGCATCTGTTTTTTAAGCAAATCTTATTTGATTTTGTGATACGTAAGTGTCCTAGTAATTCTCAGCGACAAACAAAGGTCTAAAACCTCATTATTGATTCTTCACTATTTTTATCAATTTCTACAGAAAATATATCTTACTTTTTACAATATTTTTGTATTATCCCTACCAGAAGACAAATATATGTATAGCTTAGACCGTATTAATCTTGCAAGAAAAAGAGCTAACCGCTTAAACGCTTGCCATATCGCACAAATTGTGATAAATTATAGCTATAATAAGACACTCTGCGTTGTACCGGAAAGCTTTTTCCACTCTTTGAATCCTCGCTTCTGACCATATTACTCAAACGAAACCAGGAAAAAAGACGGTCGGTGAAAACGCTACTCTTGGAAAGGTTAGGATAGGAAAGTCACTCTTTCCTATTCCTTTTAGCTTGCCGAAAATCCAAAACGAAAAAAGGAAGAAGTGGAAATAGAAGACGCAGCCAGGGAAAGGCAAAATGATAAATAAGAGGCAAAACGACTGACTCTAGCGGTTGCTCGAAAATTTATAGTACCTGCTTCCTTTCTGCAACCTCTACGAGTTGAGTTTAAAGGCTCCCTCTCCCGGTATATACCCTATACCTAGAACTAATCCGTTTTGAAATACGCGGTAGATAAAGATTACTAGGTGTTGTAGATGCTTCCACGTAGAAGGTATACATACATCTTAGTAGCGCTGCCGTAAGCTTTCCAGTTGCGAAGTAAATATATATAACGAAGCTCTTCTTAAGGCGACGGCTAAACTGATGTTTACAGAGAGAGTGTGGTTATTGGTGCATATTTGCAGAGTTCAGACGCTCTCGCATGTTTGCTCTATCGAATGGAGGCAGGTAAATATTTTTCCGCTAGCAGCCAGGATGCACCTTGAATCTATAAGATGCATGATTCAAATTTGTCGCTTGTAGGCGATCTGATGAGAACAATTTATAATGCGCCCTTCTAGAAGGTACTGAAATGTTTCAAATTGAAAAATAAAATGAATTGAGCATCTAGAATGCACCCTCCTGTCCTGCGTTCTTATATTACACAATTTTTTTATTTTTTTTTTATTTTTCCATGATGAGCATCTCGTCATCGACAAAGGAACGTCACCGGATAACAATCTCGCTCAACTCTTAAATCTTCACACACGAAAAGATCTAATCTCGCCGTTCAATCGCGTTGACAGTACCCAATATTTATGTAAAGTAAGTTACGTCGGTACGCGAACTTTAACGAATCCAGCCGTGGTAGTTCCATACGCGGTAAATCACCCCGTTTAAATTGAATATTCGACGTTCGAAATACGTAAATAACTAGCATTTTTGCATCGAGTACGTAAGCCATGTGCACCAACCAACATACCTACTGTCGCCTGCCAAAAATACATCGTGATAAATCGTACGATTATGTTTGACGTCAAGTAAGGGATTTATGCCATGGTTAATATCGGTGCATTTGTGACATAAATGAACGATTAGAATTGGCGCACTTGTACTCATTTATTTTTGTGGGTTTACATCATTTGCTGGTTGGTTTGGCAAAATAAATAATCCAATCCGCCTAACTAATGGCTGGTCTCCTAATTGAATGTGCAACACTTGAAATATTTTAGCGATTAGTCAAGGATTACTGTCAGTGTTAGTAAATTCAATATTTAGAAATGGTTTTTATAAATACAGAGAAGGCCGACATCTTATTGAGTTATTTGTTAAACAGCGACTACCAACAGATAACAAATTAGTATCTTGAATTCAATGTTACGCAACATTTTCAAATTTCGACATTTCATGGTAAAGTATTGAAATTTTAAGAAAACTGGGACTTCAATGGAAACAAAAGAAGATGATGAATTATAATATTTTTACGTGTTTTAACACTTACTGAGCTACATAATTGAACGTGAAGCATCAAGAGGATCTTTCCAAGTCCCTCTACCTGTCTTTTCATTTTAACACCAATACTTTTAATCATTTTGTAACATAAAGTCCTACCTTATACAACTCTAAGTTTTAATATTAAATGATATGCTCTACTGTTAAACTAGATAATAAATTTTCTGGTAATTTGCGCACAAAATAAAATAAAATAAAAGGGCATAGCGCGGTTGACTAGGGTAATGGGTCCTTTGCGCGCGAGATAACTTTAAAGCCGAAATACATACCCGAGCAGCTTCAAGCTGCCGCTGCCGCTGCTGACAGTAAATTGCTGTCGGCGAGGTGCTTGTTGCGACAGTTTTCAACAGCTTCAAGCTGCCAGGTCGAGACCGAGCAACATTTCCGCTTGCCACTGAGAGCTGTCAACAAAATATTTCATTTTGTTATGATGCAAAATATATAATTAAATGAATAAAATAAAATTTATAAGATAGGTCAGATATTTCGATGTTCGTGGTGCTCCTCGCAGTGAGCGAATAATCACAGAAAAAATGAATAATGCTCGAGCAATACTCGAGCAAGATCAGCATGTAAGCGGTCACCAACAGTGTTAAACGATTTGAAGAAAGCTGGCTACAAAAAGGAACTCGATGTTGTGATGTGCCACATGATCTGACTCAAAAAAAATTACTCGATCGAATCTCTACTGAAACTTAACGAAATCGAGCCATCTCTGAAGCGGTTGATTAGGAGTGCCGTAACGTGGGTACCCTACGTCAACAATATACGAAAAGGATCATGGTCGAAGCGTGGAAAATCCCAGTAGTCAATGGAAAATCCACATATGAACTATGAGTTTGGTGGGATTGAAAGGACATCGTGCATTACAAGCTGCTGCCATCAGGCAGAACGATAGATTCAGGTCTATACTATCGACAGTTAGTGCAATTGCACCTAGCAATTCAAAAAAGAATGTTGAAATGTTGATGTTGCAGTTTTAGTGGATCCACTGTATAGCTCGAGTCTGGCATCGCCATTTATTTCGGTCTTCGCAGAAAGAAGAAATTTATCTGCTGAAATTAATTTCCTTTGCAATACCTGGAATGACACTGAAACATATCCTTCATATCTAAAGTAACCTTAAAAAGTCGTAGTGAATAAGCGAAAATATTAGAAAACTATTTAAATAAATCCAAGCGTGGGACCTTTCAAAGAGCCCAAAGGCTAATTTTTCTATGCACTGTTTTGTCTTTTTTTTTTGTTAACCCGACACCCTTAAGGTACCAGAGTCTCCAGAAAGAAGAAGAAGAAAAAGCCATTATTATCTTTATTATTGCTTAAACAGAATCAATAAAAACGATGCTAAATTTTAAATAGTAAAATGCAGGACGTCCAATTTATAAAAAAACAAAAACAACCCTTCAATCCTGTTCACCCTTAAAATCACAACTCCCTATCCAATTTGAGTTAGTTCCATTATAAATCACGGATTTCATGTAATCGTAAAACACATCCTATCGGCCGTGATGCAGAAAAAACTTTTACGGCTAAAGCTGATTTGAAGATTTGCGGCCGCGTCGCTGCCACCGCTGCCGACTCTCAAGACTAAGATAGGCTCCCTTCCGAATTTCGGAAGTTATTTTCTCAAGGTTTCTCCTAATCCGCAAGTTATGTGACCAGACATGGACGATGCGGCGGACCGGATAGACTTATGCGTCCAAAAGTAGCATCGTGAGACGGAATCTAAGAGCGTTACGAGCTCGTACATCTTTTAGGCGTTAACTTGCAAGAATTTCTTCCAGGAAAAGCTATACGCTGCAGGTAATGATCTCTGCGCATAAGATGTGTTCTTTTGTTAAAAGAGTTTAACCGTGATGCGTTTTGTGTTAATTTTATCTGAATGGTTATATAATTAAGACACAAATTCTTAGTATTCTTAATTTTCTCATGATTAAATTTAATATTGCTTATAGTTACAGCATGTGTTTCAGCTCCTTTATGGAATAGGCTGATAATATAATACGATATACATATGTGGGACAGCAAACAATTCACCGACGCTGCAACGGCAGCGACCGGGGTAATTTCCAAGCAATAGCACTTAATCTATGCAAGCGGTTTACACATGCGGTCGCACGAAGGAGTGGTTCTAAACGTGAGTCAATGGGCAATTAAGCCCATTAAGCATTATATTAAAAGTTGAACAAGCAAGTATAAATTACGTTGTGCAGAGTAATTTCCAGAATTTAAATGAAAATAGCGGTTAGAATTTTATTCTATTGAACATTTCTTAAAGTTTCAAAAAATATATATATTTCAACTGGACAAACTGGCCACCGAAATCATTGCAATGTTTAATTCATGCTATTTCAATTTCCTTTTTTTCTAACTGCTGAAAAAGCACTCCTGTACTTCCACATCCTTCCGGCAGCCCGGATCTAGTTCCGCACGGTGTTTTTATACAAAAGTCTCTAATCGATCAGCTACACACTTACAGAAAATTACTTCCTCTAATTCTACGATACACGGAAATAACGTGGGCACTACTACGTAACTTCCCAATTGCAGCTAAGTTCAATAGATTATTAAATAAAAAAATTACTATACTTGCTTTTTCTTTCTTTTTTATGGTGGCGGCCCAACGGGGTGTATACATTTTTTAAAGCTTGTCATAACCTCAGCAGCTGGCAGAAAAAAAGCAGTAAAATATTTTAGGGTTACACAGGTTCATTAGAAGCACGTTTTAAAATTGTTTTGAAATGTATATTTTTCTCTATATTTCGCATTTTCGCTGCATTTTTAGGTGGTGAAATATAAATATTTTGGCATTTTACCGGAATATCACAAAAACTGTGGAAGCGGACGTGCAACGGACTTATCGGAGAACGATACTAGTTTTATAAAAACCAAGCCTTAAATTCAGCCAGATTACTTTAATTTTTGCCATCTATCGTACATTAAAATCATCTAAAAATTACTTCGTCGTCGTTCTAACTCGTTTATTCCACGCAAAATTTGAAGCGTAGGACCTAATTTTATTACGTATCAGTTCCCTTGGTCTATCCACGTAGTAATCCCATCCATTCCTCTCACAATGACGTATCGCGTCGGCTAAAGTGAAAAAATTCAACTTCACATTGGAAATGGGATCGCCTGTTGACGTCCAACCCATAAGGGGATTCTCCCAACGCTCTCGTACGTCAAACATCACCTTCCAGAACCGACAACGGTAGCTGCCACTTTGCATAGCGTTCTTGGCTTCCTTGTAGATCCTTGCGGTTCGCGACAGCTGCAACTCCTTCGGTATGAAGTTGGTATCTACCAGTCTCTCTTCTACAGGCGTGTCGACAGGTTGGTGCCGCCACTTTCTTTCATATTCCAATTCCTCAGGACTCGACGTGGCTTCCTTTTCAGAAATCGGTAACGCGATACCTTTTTTTGTCTTAGCGCGATTCAGCTTAGAGCAATCCACTTGGACAGTTTTTGGTTCTGATTTGAACGCTTTCGGTACGAAAAATGTTGATTTGGAAGGGAGTAACGCTACAAATAGCTTTCGAGAGAAAATAGTAGCCATATTGAGGCTACTGGGAAATAAACTGATATAATGTAAAAGATGTGTCAAAATAAAAACTGTCAGATTTTTGTAATCTTGGAAGTATCAAGTAAAATCATTTAAAACTATCAAAGAAAGATTGCGTTTTTTAAGTTACCATGACGAATGTTTAGCATTTTGTTATGTGCTAAATTTAATTTGTAAAAGTTCGTATTGTGGGTCACTAGGATTAAAATGTGCCGATTAAGAGAGGTAGTACAACCCTATTTAATATAAAAATCCGGCCGATTTCGAGCATACCTTCACCTTCAGGCCAGAGTTATATACGGAGTAAAAATTATCAAATTGATAGAGTTTTGTGAGAGTATCCGAGGCTTCTCTAGCACGTGTTGAATTGTAAACGCTCTGTATATTTCATTTTAATACAGCCCGCGCAATATGGCACAAAAATGCCGGTATCACGCTGTGGCTCTTCATTTACTTCTATGCAGACAATTTGCAGCCTCCCAATGGAAGATAGCATATTTCAAATATTCATAGCTTGAAACGTGCAAAACAACACGTGTCACGCACAGTTACAAAAAGAACCCAGCAGCAGGCATCGCAATGTTACATGCAAATTGAATCTCGTCTGGAAAACAAGAGTGGAAACCTTGTTTTTTTTTTTCATTCACGGTATTTTAGGAAAGATAAAAAAGACGATTGTCCGCCATAAATGTCTCGCAAATGCATAAAATAAAAAGATGACAATAGTCAATAAAGGAGAATCCTGCTTAATTGAACGGTGAAACTGCGAACTTCTCCATATTTTCCCTGCTTGTAAGAATATAAAAAAGCTTTTAAGTAAAATGGGTCTGGTTAACTGATACTAGCACACGGCTTCTTATCCCTTGTGAGTTGAGTAGAGAGAGGTTGTGCTTATGATATGTGTGTCAATGTTTTAACGGGTGTCAGTTAAGTAACGGTAACACTTAGGATAAAAGCCTTCTTAAATATATACGAAGTGAAAAATGCCTACCACTTAGTCTCTGTACCCGCTAGACAAAGATATAAGGATCTAAGATACGAGCATTTGTAAGTAATTTAGAGAAGCACCAAAATGTGAATTTTTATTAGATAAGGATTGCTGTAACTTTTCAATAAATCATTGCATCAAATAGAGAAATTCACAGTAGAATATATGGAAATGTTTTCTTCATGAACAATGTAAATAGATGTGCCAAACAAAAAAAAAAACAAGCGACAACGAATGTAAAATGATCGCTTTTTTCTATTACCACCTCTTTTTCAACGTCCTCTTTTTTGTACATTTAAAAGCGAGATTTGATAGTCACCATCTCCACCCGTCGAATTTATATTTTTAACGCCACCCTGGTGCGGATTAAGCCCGCCATTGCGCATAATTTAGCGAATTTGCATGTTGTTTTTTGCAGCGTAAAATCTGTAATTCAATACTGTTGCTAAAATATCCGAGCATTAACGATGAAGAAATGATAAAAATATTGCTCGAAACTAGAAAGAAACTGAAACAAAAGTTCCAGGCAATTATATTTGTTCTAGAAAAAGAATATGGTGCGATTTTATTTTTAGATACAGTGGCCATCGAAAATAATAATTGATGTATTTTAGAAATTATTCTAACATCAGTCGATTACTAGTAGAGGGATCCCGTCACAGTTTTCCAAACAAAATTGCTAATTTGCTAGTACCTGGTTCATCGTTTGTTAAATTTTCTCTTACCACTGAGCCTGCGCTAGATGCTGACGGATGACAAACAAATAGATAGTTAGACAACTATCAAATCTTTACTTGTAGACAATCAAAGACTAATAATTAGGATTATAACATTAATTACATTACAACATTAGAGAAAAAGTTGAGATTTAGCATGTCCTAGTAGAGCTGCCATAAATCAATCTTGTGTAAACCAACTCCACAAGAAGTTCAACCAAACAGTGTAAAAGATCAGGCATACCAAAAAAGTACCTATTGGTGGTGATAAGACTCAGTTGCAAATGACTTCGATAAACAAACAGAATTCTGCGAATCTTTAATGAGGAGATGCATATTGCCCATAACATTTCTCTTTTGATGAATCTATCTTTATGCTTAATAGTACCGACAACAACTGTAGATATTGGTTTACAATTAATCCCCGGTGGATGGCCGAAGTACACGCCCAAAGACCAAAAAAAGTTCATATTTGGGTGGATATTGTAGGCCCAGATCATTTTTTAATTAATGGGAATATTCTCTCCATACTTTACTTGGAGTTATTACGCGAATAGAAATCAGTGGATAGGAAGGAAGAGCGAAATGGAATAGCCAACCAGATCCCCAGATCTCTTTTAGACTTTTATTTGTGTGGAGGTCGCTTATATTAAATATTTAGTTGCTGGAATTAAAAATCAAATACGTGAAATTCGACAAGATACCTTTGACAATATTTTACGGAAATTTAAAGAGAGATTTAGTTGCCTAGCTACCAATGGCAATGTTGAACATGTTATAAAGTAACATTTATCAAATTGCAGGTGTTTCTCAGGTGTTTTGATTGTGCTTTTGTTCATTTATTAAGATGTGTATCCATGTGTGATTTTAATAGACACATTGTTGAATTTGTCTTTAAGGACATTATTAGATTCTTCAAAAATATTGTAGTGATCTTATTATTTTAAATATAACATAAACATGGTAACCACTCAAATGGTGATCCTGCATGTCACCATTTTGAAATTCGATAGGAAAGACATTTACAATCCGTTCCTACTTTATAAAACAGAATGGCTCGTATGGAGAGTACTCACATTGTTGACAAATTGTACCGAAAAATGCATTAAAAGGAAATATTTAATTCTGCAGTTGGGAGCTAGCGTAATGAATAGTGACAGGTTGAATATTTAAATGTAACGTAGCCAATTTATTTGTTTATATGTTTATATTTGCATAACCTATATAACCACCGACTAAACCGTATTTGTATAACACATTTTATTTTTAGAACAGATGGTGTATTGTTACGAGTTTTTTAATAAAATAGGGATGGAAGTGAGGCTTTTATTCATCGACGAATGAATATGGATTTACATATATATTGTAATGTTTTTGATAGATTAATTTAAAGAAATTTACTAAAATTGGAGGTCGTGAATCCGGGAATGTCCCTAGACACTCTTTCGGCAAATGAAAGTTTTGTTTGAGGATAGTAGATAGGAAAACGAGAAATAAAATGACCACTAACCTTAAATGTTGTAGCCTTCTTCTACATAAACACAATATTCTTCAAATGAATTTTGAATAACTTAAATAGTAGATCAAAACTAGGAAAAATTGGAACAACTTCTCAACATATTATGTCTGAATGATATCTCGACATAAAATTACAAAAAAATAATTAATTATTGTTAGTTTCCTTGCCAACGGTTTTGTTTTCATAGATACCTATGATAATTCTTAACAATTTAAAATATACGATTACTGAATTGGATTCCGAAACGAACGATTTTGCTGTAGTGTGACACAAGGACGCAACTGCCGCGGGGATTCTGTGTTCTAAGAAGACATATTTGAACACATGCAACACTACAACATTAAATTGTACTGAGAATTTAGATGATTGGAACCGAAAGATATTTAATTGACATTTATAACCTTTGTACCACTAACGTATGCCCTAGAACTTGCTGTAGAAATTTCTAATGTTACTTTTCGAATAAGAGAATGATATATATAAGTGGTTAATATACGTCTTCCCCACGCTTGTCGTTGGCTGGACTTCTATTAATTTTAATATTAACCCTCAAGTACTATCGTGTTTTCAGGTAACACAACTGCTATCGTGTGGTGTTTTACACCCCACTCTTTAAATTTAGCTTTTTTTTGTTAGTTATCTTTTTTTTTTCACTTTTAAACCCACAGTGTAATAACTAGACCTTCATCTTGCGATTGTTGTAAGGAAAAACAAAACTTTATTTAAAGCAAAACAGAAAATTAGGAGGAAATGTTACATTCATAAAAATTATGTAAAAAGTATTTCTTCGTACAATTTTTTCTTTTTACAAAATTGTGTTCTGTATTGTTAAGATGTCTTGGTTTTTTCTGTTACTGGAAACTATGGTCTTACTCCCTGTAAAAGAAAATGCCATTAGCATTTCACATAAAAATTCTGACAATGACGTTGTGAGGCGTACATTTTATTTGACAAAAAACATGTAATGTGTTATTTCATGTAATCAGATTTTTATAAATTTCTTACAATTTACCTTTGTAAGCATTCTGCGCATTTTACAAGTTGCTCAGAATGTTCCTTGCAGACATGCTGATGACATCTATGACACGTGGTTTTTATTTTCTTGTCTCTATTTCGCCCGCAGATGTGACACCTTTTGTAGGTTCTTGAAGGTTCTGCTTCTTGTGGCTGTTGTTGTGGTGTTTCTAAGCCTAGTAAATTTTTGATAATTGAGTTTAGCTTAGTTGACAATTCTTTTGTTTGGTATCGTCTTTTTACGTGGTCATTGACGAGTTCTCTTCCTAGACGAATATAAAATTCTCTTCGTGTCATGTTAACTGTATGGTCTGAAGTGGCTAAGAAAATTATGTAACTGTTGACACGTGAAATGTCTACCATTGCTCCTAATATAGCCATTGGCCATCGTCTGGTTCGTCTTTGGCAGGAGTACGTCATACACTTCTGGTCTAAAGCATCAACTCCCCCTTTGGTACAATTGTAGAAATTTATTATTTCAGGTTTTGCATTTACTTCAACATTTCCATTGTGATGCATAGACGAAACCAACAAGACACAGTTGTTCTTTTTTGGTATGAAGGAAACCAACGTATTATCGTGCGTAAATCCAAATTTACAGGTGTTTATTGGTTGCTGTTTAGTTTGTAAAAATGCTGGCGGAATTTCGCGCTTATTCTTACGAAGTGTTCCAACATACGTTATACCAACCCGTTTCAATTCATTCAACAGCTCTATAGAAGAAAACCAATTATCTCCTGTTAGATTTCGATTTGTATTGATGATCGGAGAAATTAATTTGAGTACACTACGTGTTGGAACTGAAAGTTTGTTTGGATTGGGTTCGGTTGTCTTTCCTGTATAAATAAATGAATTGATCAGATAATGCGTTTTCGAATCGCATAAGCACATAATTTTGATGCCATATTTTTTTGGTTTACTCTTGATATATTGGCGAAAAGAGCAGCGGCCGCGAAATCCAACAAGCATTTCATCTACAACAGCATATTCGCTGCAACTGTAATTATTCGTACAGTTTGCGTTGAAAATTTCATAAATTTTTGAAATGGCAGCAAGTTTATCACCATTGTCAATCCTGTTCCTTCTAGTTGTTTGATCGTCAAATCTTAGCACTGACAAAAGAAACAAAAACCGTTGTTTAGACATGACACCTCTAAAAATATCTCGTCCCGTACCATCCGTTGCAAAAAGACTTCTAGTATCTTCGTGGTTTGATTTAAACACTCCTGCCAAAATTACAAGTCCCAGAAATGCTTTCAATTCAATCATGTCTACATGTTCAACATAACTTGCCGTTGGTCCATAAGAAGAACTCGTTTCCGTTATTTTTGCATTTGTATGCTCTAGTATTTCATTTAGAATTTCTTCCGTAAAGAAAAGAGAAAATGCTTCAGAAGGTGTTCTTGGAGGAGTATTTACTGCCGGACCCTTTGCTCCCGGTCGAAGAGTGACTATATTAGAAGATCTGGTACGTGAAGTAGCAGGATGATTTTTGGACCACTTATATCGATTTCGTCCATAGAAGTAACTTGTTCTTGCACTGACATCACCTAAGTCTTCTTCACTTTCGTTTTCAGATTCGACTTCAAATTCTGAACATGTGTCGTGATCACTATGTTCGCTTGCTGCATCACTCAAATCATCATCACGTTCATCAGGGCATTCACTTTCACTAACATCATCGTAAAAGTTTTCGGCAAGATTTGCTAATTGTTCATCAGTTAGAAACTTTATCATATTGTTTTTACTATTCAATACACGTATTATAGAAGGGAAATAAGGAACAAGTTGACGACGCTCTGGTTTGTGAGGAACTGAGTAAGAAATTTGTTTGAGTCGAATATTTATACGCCGTACAGAAATCAGGGGAAATGCCACTATTTGATTTGTAAAAAATCACCGAAGTCGAACATAAATGAGTGAATCCCCTGTACATGTAGGTACTATAATAAAAATCGCCGAATTGGAACGTATATAAGTGAATCCCCTATACTTACATGCACAACAACATCTGTGATTTCCCCAAAAGAGGACGAGGGCTATTATCACTATAAAATTCTAAATCATTGGTTAGAATACACTACGCTATTTTTGAAAAAAACAAACGTAATTGCTATCGTGGGGTGTTGAGACACCCCAAAAGCTAAAACTGTAGAATATGGTAAATAATAAATTACACTATATTACATATCTCATTTGCATAGGCGAATACCTGGAACCTTAGAAATGTGACAAAAAATAGTTTTAGAAAAAATTTAAAAAAAATGACCTCTGGGGTTCCGAAACACCCCACGATAGCACTTGAGGGTTAACTTTATTATTTTTACCCCCCTAACATATTCGGCTCAAAACAGGATTCTTTCCCTAGCGATCGGTGTACCCGATAGGTGTACAATGTGAACTTGGCAAAGAAGTAACTACAGCTAACCTCGTCGTTTTACATTACAATATTTATATATCAATTATTTCTATTTCTATTTCAATTCAAATTCAATGCAAGATAGTCGCAAACACGTGAATACAATTGGATAATTAACCAAATAACCTTTTAAAATAAAAACGTCTATATATAACACCTTGTAACAGCACCTCTGCGGTTCTAGGGTATTCGATTTAAAATAAAGGCGTTGGTATTGGAGTCTCCCTGGTCTTACACTTCCAAGGTACGCCGGTTTTAGCTACATACTTATGCCAATTTAAAATAGTAGTTTTGAAATATTTGCAGTATTCCAGACATTTTTGACACAGTGTGTACCACGCGAATGGTGTATTGAAAATGGATAAAAAACATGTCCGTCCAAATTTATTGAGACCAAATTATTCGAAAGGAAATACCCCTCATCCCTTTCAAAACGATTCATTTGTTTCTCTTTTGCACAATACGCGACCGCCTATTATTAAAAGTATACCAGGCATCAACGTTTTTCGTTTTTTTGCTGCGGACGAACGGACAAAAGAAATCTTTTAATTCGACCGATTCAGACGAATCCGTTCGTGAAATAGGATTACGATTGTTTTTCCGAAAAAGAAGGGAAAGAAAGGATGCCACGTACCTCCCCATCCATTCCACGTTTATGATGCTGGGTACTTGATAGTTACGTATGACGAACGCTGAAACAAGAATTTTTTCCTCTCCCAACGTGGATTTTTTTTTAAGCTTTGCTTGCACAATCCCCTACGCGGATTTACCCGCACGACTGATGCGCTAGCAAAAAATGTGATTAATGTTTTAGCAGACTAAATTAAAGAATGAATGGAATGAAAGTTAATCTCTTTGTAGGAAAATATAGAAATTTTCCTAATGCCATTAGTAGAGATAATGGAAATATATTTTATCCGGTACACTTCGTAACTTGCTGAATAGAGCGGCACGGAGTTATACGGTCAAGTTCGTGGAATTTTACGTGGAATACGCGTAAGGAGTAGAGATACGAATGTGAGATCTGAGCGCATCTCTGCTCCATAGCCTATTTACGTAGCTGCGTCGTGTAAAATACGACAATTTTAATCGCATAACCGATGCCGCTGTACTCGGCAAGTGTGTCGGACAAAATATGTTTTCACTATCGCTAGCCACTAGTGTTTTATTTTTTGTAGTCAATGATCTCAGCAATTCATTTAAAATACCAAATCAATCGAATAAATCATGGAAATGGTTCTCGTTTTTTATGAGTCAAAATATGCTACGCTATGTTATGAAGAACTTGTGACGAATCATTGGCCGTCCGCATGAATTTAAAGACTCGCAAGCTAAAAAGATATTAGTAAAATAATTTTTAAAATTGCTTTCAAATTTTAAGTATCATTTTGTCACTTAGTTTTCTACACCACTGTATGTTGCTTTAGAGCAATAGTGCGAGCAATATGACTTATTAATCGATCGTTCTACAGCTTATGTAACATTTTATTATCGGCTTGTTTTTGCCTTCATACGTAATGTATAAGATAGGATATAAAAGAGCTATGCAGGATGACAATCGATAGGAGTTCTCTCCTGTTCTTCCCGTACCATCCACGAAGGGTAGACGGCTCGAGCTGTTCTGGACAAGATGCGACAATATCCCGCAAGCTGACGGCTGGAGCTGTGTTATGTGGGTTTCTCTTCGTCTACTTACCCGACGGTCTAAACTGTCCTCGGTGGAGATTCCCTGTCTACCTCGCAGACGATCTAAGCTCGCCCTCCAACGACCAGCACAGAATTTTTTACCGTCCGTTATTTCCTCTCTCGTACACCACCGTCCATATTAGTTCGGACACGCAAATAAATTTTAAAAAACGAGAAAATATTCAAACTCATTTTTCCAAAACTTAACATTTTTATTACATTTTATTAATAGCGATTAAAATTAATGTATAAACGTAAAAAAAAAGTAATTCTAACGAAAAATAAACAAACATTTCTTAAACATTCCGTTCATCAAAGAAACTCCCTTTTGCGCGAAAAACAGCTTTCACAATCCGAGGCATCCGCTCCACTAGTTTTTCAAGGACTCTATTTGGCATATTAGTCCCTTCCTCTTGTAAAATGTTCCACAGGTGGCCTACGGAGGTAGGGCATCCTTTTCGGATCCTCCTGTCCAGTTCATCCCATAACAGCTCGATGGGGTTTAGATCGGGGCTTTGCGGCGGCCATGTCATTATTTGTAAATTGCCATTATCTTATTCTTCATTTAAGAAATGTTTACATAATACTGCTGAGTGTTTGGGGTCGTTGTCCTGCATGAATACAAAATTTTCGCCGATTGGACGTTGCCTCGATGGTATTGCATTTTCTTGCAGTATTTCTAAATAACCTTCTTTTTGCAAAATACCTTCGATTCGCTTCAAGTCTCCTGTACCGGCGTAGGAAAAACAACCCCAAACAAGCACAGAATTTCTTCCTTGCTTGACAGTTGGCACTACACAATCCTGCAACATTCTTTCGCCTTTCGCTCTTCTTACAAAAACGCGCCTTGATTGTCCGAACACCTCAAACTTTAACTCATCAGTCCATAGCACCCTTTTCCAATCATCCACTGTCCAATTTCTATGTCTTTCTGCCCACTGTAGCCATTTTTGCCTGTTTCCCCGTCGAAGTAGGAGTTTTTTTGTTGCAATACGGCGTAGCAGGCGAGTTGCTGCTTTTAATCTTCTTTTCACTGTAATAACAGAAATTTTTCTTTCATGGTCGCGATTTCTGGTGCTGTCAGTCTCCTATTTCGCTTGCTCAGCAATTTTATACGCTCATCGTCGGCGTGAGTTGTTATTCTCTTACCACCTGAACGCGCCCTATCTCTTAAACTGCCCGTGCGTTGATGTCTCCGAATGATATCACTAACAGTCGATTTATTAACTTGTATTTTTTCGGAAATTTGACGCACTGAATAACTTTCTTGATGAAAAGCAACAATTACAGAGCGCTTTTCTAAACTTATCGGTTTTTCTCTCGGCATTTTAATAACTTTAATCAGGTTCACACAAAAAGATACGTTATTAACACTAGCGCAGGTTTATTTAGAAACTAAAGCATTTATCAATACACAATAAACTTTCGGGTAGCCTGCTCCCACCCCAAAGAGTATTGTAAATTTATTACCTGCAGTGTTGTCCCAAAAACAAACCTATTTGTGTCGATGAGGATTATTCTGAAAATTATTATATTGGGCCATAAAATATAATAGGTTTTTAACCATTCTCTAATCGATATACTTGGAAGTTTGCCTGTACAATTGGTTATAAACTTCATAAAGGACATAATATAAATATGTTATTTATATATAAACGCAATTATACTATCTTTTAGTAGAGTTTACAACATTTTACTAGGTGTCCGAACTAATATGGACGGTAGTGTACATGCACATTAGGCATTTCGCGATATTTTGCGCAATCTAATGACTTTATTCTATTTTAAGAACTTCATGTATTTATTTGATTGTTTTACTTCTATATTCATTTTGTTTGTAAATAAGATTAGCTATAACTTACTCGTTTTACTTCGAAGTAAATAATTACGAAAGGTTTTAAAAAGATGACGTACCTATTCCAAAAAGGGACGCACACGTTACAAGATATGGATTTTGTAACTTAGAATTGACACATCAACAGCTTGTAAACTAATGTATAAGACCCTGTATCATACCTACAATGTTAATGTCGAACATATGTCAAGAAGTTTTCTCCCCACAAGTAAACTGACACGAAGTGTAAATCATTGATTGTCATAAAACTTCGTCAGTTTGTAGACCCCATCTAATATTGCGCAGCGACACTTTCCATTGCGATAGATATGCATGCCTGCGAGGTGTAATCTGCCCTTGAAGTTCGCCCTAATTCTCTTTCCAAAACTATGGCTAAAAATAGAACACAAGATTCAATGAGGCCCTTGCTCCATTAAAAGAGTTCTTTCGTCTGGTGTGGGTCTTCATATAGAAGTTGTTATAATAAAGACGGGACAAGGTGTGTTATCCTTATTTATTTCAATTTTAGAAGCGATTGTCGTGATTGTATTCATCAAATAGTGTATACAAAAATAACTTTGATAATTATACTGGCGTCCACAAAATAATAAATTTTGGCATAGTTTTCGAAATATGAATGTATTACGCTCTAAAACAGCGTACGCTCCAAGTGAATGTTGCTAGCACTGTGAACATGACGCAAATAAACAAACAAACAAACAAACGAACAAAAGGAAATTGTACAGAAAATACAACATTTTTTCGCGTTTATTCCATTTCTAAATGCAATCCCTCACTTCCATCGGATGTCGCCTGTACTGCACGCCTCGAGCGTTAAGCTGACACTTCGGTGGAATAACAAGTTTATTTGCAAACATCTATCGGGTCGGGAAGTGCTGCGAACGCAAAAGTCGGCAAAGCAATATTCATGGATAGACTAGAAGCAGATAGACCCGATGCTATTGACGATGCAAGCTGAGATGCGCGATTTACATCAACTTTCTAGTATCGTGAGTTTTTAAACGGCAAGGCTATGATCATTCGAAGTGATTTGCATTTGTAACGTAAGCTCTGAAACTGCATTAGAAATAGCTTCTACGAAAAAATTCGCAGATGTCAAAGTTCAAAGCTTTCCAAGCAACGCCGCTTGGCGCACTCGTTCAGCAGGTACGGCTTTACGCTGTTCTAGCGGGAGAATCGCATATTACAGACCCCGTATCTATGGTAAGGAGATTCCGATTACTTTTAGGTACCCGCTCGTATTATTATACTGCTTGCTTGTTCATTAAAATATCGTTTCTCCTGCTTTCTTTCGAAAAAATTAGTAGGTATTTATACCATATTTTTTTTTATTTTCATCTCAGTAGAATGAATCCAGTAGCAGAAAATCTTCATTTTGACAAATGTTTCGGATTGTTAAACATCTCAGACTCGAAATTTTGAATCTATTTAAGAGCGTGTGCCGCATGTTTTGTTTACTATCGTCGTGGTAGCCAAACAATACCAACCAAATGCAACATTTGCCTTTAACTTCCTAATGTAGCATTAGAAAAATTATGTTTCTTGTCGAATTTGGCAAAATTTGGCCGGATGTAGAGGTGTGGAGCACAAAATTGTAAATATCTCGAAATTTGTTTAAAATAGACATATGAAGCCTGTATCACATTGATTCATTTCTAGACGAAGGAACTAAAAATGTAATAATGTACAAGCTTTTTTTAAAAGTTAATTATTGATATATGCACAAATATTTTCGAAAAATACTTTATGACGTCTGTTACGTTATCAGAAAAATCTTGTTTTACAATTCATTTCATTCAATGTCGAAAGTTCAATAATACACGGTAAAATCCAAACGGTAACATAAAATAGGTATTTTCGTACCACCCGCAAACTAACCGCATAAAACACGAGGCCGTTAAATACGTCCAAATAAAATTCCGTAATAATTATGTTCACATATGGTACACATCGGGGAAGCCTGTAGCTTTAATGCCTACCACATATACCGCTGACATTTCAAAGAGAACAGAATCCAAGTCGAAAGTTTTATTTCGTTCTCTACATAAAACGGAAGGGTGCCAGCACGCGTTTACGTAAACAGTGCTACTCCCTACCAGCGTGAACGGCGACACAATCTTGCGATCGACAAAATCTAATTGATCAACACCATGCTTCCTAATGAGTCGTCTAAAATAGAATGAATTGGATATTGATTCGTCGTTTTAATGAAACTAGTAGTGAATCAAGAGCAACGGATTCACGAGATTCCATGAAGGAATTCGCCGCTACAGGAGCGAGAGACGAGCCCATGGCATGACACCAGATAACTGTTTGTAAATTTGAAGGTATTGTCACCTTGTGTAGATCTGATTTTGTTGAAAAAATACCAATTGCCGGGGCTCAAAATCCGTGCAACTTCGAGAGGATGTAGGTAAAATTGCTTGGAAAAGGTATCGAGCTCTGTTCTATTTGTCTTTCTGTTTTGCCCACGCAAGAGAGACAAGTTGGCTCGGTGAAGAATATTAATTGACGCTGGGGTGGTGATCTGATGTTTGAGTTTTAGGAAGTTCGGTACGTGGTCGCGATAGCGAGAAAGAAAAGTTGAGGTACAAAGAAGTTTGGCAATTTTGTGGCGTTTGTTGTTTATGTTTTAAAGAAAGGTAGCCCCCCGGTAGAGGAGTTTGAAGTAATAACGTAGGCTTTCACGACCATGGTAACTTAAAACTAAACACGTTCCGGGTTGGGCTTGTGATCATATGGGGCTACTTTTATTTTCTCCACGGCAAGAGCGTCAATCTAAACGTACCTACTTTTTTACCAATTATTCGACGACTTAATTCCGAAAAGAACTCATTTCTTTGATATGGTTATTTGGTTAGAAAGAGTGTAAGAGTTTGAATATCTAGATACTGATACCGGGACGTTGACAGGGTACGACAAATATTAAAAATAACCAAAGATGACCTCAGCTATAATATTGTTTATATGTAAATCGGATTTAATCAGCGCCAATCGCGAAAAATTAAAATCACTCCTCCTCATTTTCGAACACGCTATATGAGTAGCCAATTATAGGAACGATATTTCCACCATACATTGAAAAAAAATTCTGTGATAATAATAGATGCTTTTACGCTACCGTACTGCGGCTTTAAGTTCTCACAAAACAAATAGCAAACAAAACAAAAATAGCATCCTCCTCCTAGTTTTGCTAAGAAAAATAATTTAAAATTGTTAATCCAGGAAATATTTCAACATTTTACGCAACCATTTTGTCGACCAATCATTGTACGAAATGATAATAATTGCTACGATTTACGTATTTCATTCTAAATCAACCAATTTACTTCAGAAGGATTCCAACCTCACAATTTTATTTCCGACATCTGGTCTAGTTCATACCCACCTCAAATTCTAGAAAGCAAGGAAAATGCACGTGGATACATCTGCTCTATAAGCTCTCGAGTCTTACCGCGTCGTGTGCTTGGCAACGAAAGGTCGTTAGTTTCAGCTCACCGACACATGGTGGTCGTCTTCTATTATCGTTTTCTGATTTATATATACGGAGTACAAGCTTTTAGCATGTACGAAAGATAAAGTAAATTCCTTTTTCGGGCGAGATTTATAGCCATGGATCGCGGTTGCCGCGAGAATAATAGGTTCCAGGTTAACAGCTATTCGCGAACTTTTACAATCCATTCGCGCCAACGTGACGATAAAATTTCATCCTTTTTAAGACTTTTATTATTGAAGAGCAACCTTCTAAAGACTTTCCGATCCTTTTCACTTAAAGCTTACTGCTATAGATGAGTATTAAAAAGGCCGAATTGAATCTCTGAACGTTTCAAAATGAAAATGCGAAGGATCGGATCTATTTCCAATCAATTCTCCAAACGCGGAATAGACGGTTTGTATTCTACAATAAGTCGCGTCAAATGCCGATGTATTAAAGACTGTGTGCTGTAAGCTACATACATGCAGAAGAAGTATAAAGTAAAATTATAGGTAGGTAATTCGAGTTTTAAATATTGACGAGGGTTAGACCACTCATACTAGGCAATTTATCTCGCTAATCCCTTCAAGATTGGACTTTAACCTTTGACCGAAGGAAGCTGAAGCAACAGATCCTGATTAGAATCATTACAGGCTTTCCGGTACTGTAATTGCGTGCAGTCAGCTAAGAAAATATCTTTCATTCCAGGAAATTACCCATGATTCTTGACATTTATTTATATAAAATTATCTAATTCCAGCTATGCTTTTTTCTTTTATAATTTTATATAGCACCTTACCTAAATTCTGCTTCTAGACTTTCATGTATCGTCCTGGATTTTCCAAGGCTTTTACTTTTAAATTTTCCACACTTTTTTCTCTTCGCAACATTCTATCCTTATTTTAAATTTTCTAAAAGAAATAGATATGTTATTCGGAATTCTTTTCCAAAATATCAGTTTTCTGACAGGTTCGATCAGCTGAAAATAGTTGCCAACAAACCTTAATTTTCCGTAACACTGAGAGAAAAGAGTTGCTAGTCCGAAGATAAAGTTTTGCGCGTCTAGGGTTAGTGAAGAGTAATGAGAAGGGTTATAAGACCGTTTTCTTTCTTGTTTCATATTTTAAAATTATATTAAAATCTAAAGAAAAAAAAACAAAAATGAGAAGTATTTCACTTCAGGTTTTAGAGGAAGTTAGGCAGCAGTTTTGCTGTTAAATCACTGTCAAAAAGTAAAATAAAAATAAAAAAAAAATAAAAATAGAGAACATTTCGAACATTTAATATGTTAAACAGTAACATTAGTTCAAATAAAACGTCTCAATAGTCTCATGCCTGTAATTAAGTAATCAACCAGTTGAATCATAAGTGTTATAGGATGCTGAAATCAGCTCATCAGGGATACTTCAAAACTATAAAAATATACAGGGTATTCTATAAACAAAAAAAACGCCTCATCTTATACTGCCCTTACGTAAATCATCTTTTATAATTTCGTTTAGATTGAAAATTGAGCTGTTCGAGTTATTCACGTAAAACACTAAAATAACATCAAAAACAATTTTATTCCATAAATGGTTACCACACTGTGTTACTTTAGTTTATATTTGTATTATTGTATTGCAGTTTGTATAATTAATAAACTCTTATTATTATTATTTAATTCAACTTACACATAAAGCAAATAATAACTAAACAGTTCAATAAGAACATTGACTGCGGTTCACCAGTTTGAAACAAAATAGGAATGACTTGATTTCGATAACTCCGCCGCTGAGTATAAAAATCCAATCATCCAGTTACAGTTGTTGCTACTTGTACACACCCATCCAATCGCAATAAGCGAATTTCGACCGGCCTAATCTGTACAGGAACGTGATCTATAGGCTACCTGGCGTACGAACCTTATATCTAATCCATGTCAAGATCCCTCCGCTGCCGCCTTTCAAAATTGATATAGGGCGCTTCCGGTTTTCACCTTTACGAGTATATGACGAGTATCCTGAGTCGCGGAGTTGGCTCGATGTTGCTAATCGATCAATTCCGGGAAGCTAAAATATCGGATCTGTTTAACGATAACGGCAACGGAAAGCTGTTCCTTCTGACACCCAGTTTCCGTGAAAAATTAGAGCTCTTAGCGTGATAAATTCGAACCTCAGATCTCTCAGAGAAAGATGAATTTGTGAAGGGGATACGCTAGAACGGTAGCAGAATAAAAAAAATCTATTTAGAAGAAGACGTGTTCGTTTGTTGAATAGTCAGCAAATATAATGGCTTATTACATATATCATTTCGTTAACTAAATAATTCTAAACCTTTTTCTTCCTTTATCTTTCTGGAATTAAATAGACCCGTAAGTTAATTGACTAACTAGTCCGTCGTAACTCCTACACACATATCTAATAAACTGAGCCCTTACGCCCTTACTTACAACTCCGCTATTCCGGGTACAATTAGCCGAAATTATGGAGCCTGTGAGAATTCGAAATGTCACGTGAGAAGTCCTTTAATGTAGCCGTGTATGTGTAGGGCATTTGAAATGGCAGTGATTTATAAACTACCTTAACCACCTGTCTCGTTAAGAATCGTTCCCCACATCCCAACTAGCGGAAATTTATTCCCGAAAGGTTGTATAGTGTTTGACCTTAATGCCGTTGCTGACCTGCATATTAATTTCGTAAATTATAGCGGATGGAGCTTTCTAGCATGCACAGTTCACACGCCAGAAATTATAAATAAGAAGAAAGTTGGTAGTTTGAAATCATGTATCGCAGATTTATGAAAAAAAAAAGCATTTTATTTAGGAATATTCAACATTGGTTAAACATAGTCAAGAATGAGGCCCGCATTTTAAGTCACTGGTATCCGGTATCGCTTACTATATGATGATATACTGATACTGAAAATATATGTAGTTCGATACAAACAAATATAGCTAAAATCAGGTATGAATTCCTCTAAGAGATGCTAACAAGACAATAACCTCGATACAAACCAGTGGTACCATCTCTCTGACTCTGCACAGAGTATTCAAACCACCCCCGTTGAATTGAATAGATTCATCTCCGTTCCTCGTGGTGATCATTGATTGGTACACTGCCGTTCAGAGAAGTTCGGTCATACAATAAAAATCTATTATATCACACTGTATACAATTATTAATACATAAAATTAGAAAAATATTAAGCATACACTCTTTTCTAAGGGATTAAAGCCATAAATTATTATGTAAAGTAGAAATATTGCGACAACCACAATAAAGTCCCTTTTATTATCATTCCAAGAATTTCTCAGAAGTACCGATCTTCTGAAACGGGTCGTTTGGGGATTATTAACGAACAATACATTTAGGAAATATACCGCAGTATAACCCTTGTTTATTTCTCACAGGCGTAAAGATATAAATTTGCTTCGTTTTACTGTTAAACGTGTGTTGGTGTGCATCTGTCGCTTCTGCGCGAAAGTTTTAAGAAAATTTACTTCAAAATGGCACGTGACAAGCCTACCAGTGTAGAAAAACGTTCACGCATTATTACGCTGTTTGAAGAAGGATATTCTGGGCGACAAATTGCTGAAAAAATAAATATGAGAAGTTCAACAGTAAATGACATCATAAAGCGATATCGGACAACTGGAACTATAGAAAATCGTGTTCGTTCCGGAGCATCTAGGAAAGCAACAAAAGCTGAAGAACTGAGAATTGTATTATTAAGCAAACGCAATAGAAAATTAACAGCGCCACAAATAGCAGCCGAAGTCAATCGCGGCCGTGAAGAACAAGTTTCGGCGAGTAAAACGTCGACTTCAACAAGCGGACCTTCATGGACGCATTGCCATTCGAAAAACCTTATTACGTCGGGGCAACAGAGCAAAGCGGCTACAGTGGACCCGTTCTCATCTACATTGGTCGTTAGATGATTGGAAACCCGTGCATTGGAGTGACGAGTCAAAGTTTGAGGTTTTTGGGCAAAATCGACGAGTTTATGTCCGAAGATCCAAAACCGAAAAAATGATCCCGAACTGCATTGTGCTAACAGTGAAGCAAGAGCGTAGTTCTGTGTTAGTGTGGGGATGTTTCTCCTTTGCTGGGACGGGAGATTTATGCAGAGTGCAGGGTGCAATGAGGAAGGAAAATTATTTTGCAACACTCCAGAATCATGCAGTGCCATCAGGATTGCGTATAATAGGCCGTAACTTTACATTCATGCATGACAACGACCCAAAACACACTGCGTTAATGTGAAGAACTATCTAAAGGAGCAAGAAGAACAGCACACCCTTAAAGTAATGACATGGCCCCCGCAAAGCCCAGATTTGAACCCGATAGAGTTGTTGTGCGATGAACTGGACAGGAGGATCCGAAAAATATGCCCAACTGCACAAGAACATTTACGGAAAATTCTGCAACATGAATGGATTAATATTCCACAATCCATTTTAACAAAACTTATCGAAAGAATACCTAGAATAGTTCGGGCGGTGATTAACAGCAAAGGAAGTTTTTTCGATAAAAAAAAAATATAATGTTCGGTATGTTATATTAGGCCGGAATAACTTTTTATTTATTTATTTTTGTCTTTTTTACCTGTACATATAATGAAATTGCATTTTGTTTTTAGTTTCGTTTGTTTCTGTAACCTTTTCATGTTTTTTACCAACCGACCGAACCTTTCTGAACGGCAGTGTAAATGTTATAACGTTTTATTTTGAAAATGGTATCGATTTTATTTTTCCCTCGCAACTTCGAAAGTAATCTTGCTATTCTTGATCTTTAAAAATTTTTTGCAACTGAGCATGATACCAGTAAACAGTTGATCCTAGGTTCGCTACTTATCAATCACCCTGTGTATTGAGAAATATTTTCAATAGATATCTATAGTGTCTATTACACTATCTAATTATGAATTATGACCTCTACCATATACACAGCCAGGCACAATTCTACAATTCCAGAAGACTCCCTGTACATCCTATTTCGGTGTTTCTCATGTTTTGTATTACGAATGGTAATTACCAACATCAACATATATAACTAATTAATTAATAAATAAATCGATCCTTTGTATTCCGTGGTATCCTTATGACCTACCTCCCCCTACCGCCGGACGTTTTCGAAGAGATATCAAGCATGGAGCTTCTTTCCAAGTTCTTGGAACACTTTAATATTCCTCGCAAGACCTTTAAAACCTATCACAAGCAGGCGTAGCTCCTCCGTACGCTATAAACTTCTGCCCTAATCTAATTATCGAATCGTTCCCGTTTGTATATATCGATTCATCCCTGCCCCCTATAGACCCTAGATATACACACCAGTGTTTCAGATACAGCGCCAACGCAACGAACAGATTGAATTACATCGGCGAATGTTTCGGATGTATTAGCTTGTATGTATGTATTAACTAAGCGTAATCGGGTTCGTTGCCACTCACCATTAGGATGGTATTGAATTGCAGTTGAGTATAGAAATAAACAGAGGTAATGGGGCGCAATGGCAACAAAACAGTAACGAATATCAAGGCGCAACTTCGAATTTCGTATTTAACCGGGAAAGTTGGTAATCATATTGATGTGTTTAGCCGGATGGAGCGCTCTCTATAATGTAAGAGACCGAAAATGGGAAGTGATTGATACATTACTGACGTTTTGTGCTTGAATATAGACGCGGAGGTATTGATGAAAACAGCACTAGATTGAAATGGTTCACTTTATAACCTATTTTGGCTTGCTCTAATCAACTTCATTGTCATAAATCAACGCTGATAGCAGATTTTGCATTATGATGGAGCAACAAAACACAAAATATTTGAAGAATGATTGCCATTATTTTTCTCAAGGCTAGAGGCTTTATTTTGCAATTCTCATAGCCTAATGTTCGTTAGAATACCAATATCAAGATCTAGATGGCACCAATTCTCTTATTTTCTCTTTTTTAACTTATTTCAAATGTACTTGAAACATTTGCCTCACCATTTGTTTTCTATATGGGTTTTACCCGACTATTCTTTGCAACCTACGTAATTTTCTCAAATTTATGTTCATTTGTTGGCTCACTAACTTGTTCCATCTTCGTACGATCTTTTGATACAAATGTTGCTATTTTAGTCTTCGTGTTTATTGTGTCTTGCACCAGCCTCAAAATCAATTAATAACCGACTTGGTTTTTCATCCTGAATAATACCTAATTTAATAATCGCGAAATATTGTAACTCATGAACAATACATTGTGATTTCCTCCAATATTACATTTATTACACCTTACAAGCTTTTCGAAATAGGATTCCGGTAATGTTTTTTCATTGTGGTGATGTCCCAAAGAGTGTACGTGCTTGGAAAACTTGGAGCCTTGGTGTGCGCAAAGCGTTCCACGGCTTTGTTACAATCACCCCCTTGTCGTAAAAAGCGCAGTTAATTGTTACAACAATACAATCCCAAGTCACCATTCCCATCTTAGAG
The DNA here is from genome assembly GCA_902654985.2 of Oryctes borbonicus. Taxonomy (NCBI): domain Eukaryota; kingdom Metazoa; phylum Arthropoda; class Insecta; order Coleoptera; family Scarabaeidae; genus Oryctes; species Oryctes borbonicus. Next base: position 3,022,744 of record LR736876.1, read on the forward strand.
AATGATTATCTATGTTCCATCCTATTTCACCCGGCCAGGAGGTGATAATAACAAACTCGTGGAACGCTTTCCACACACCATTTACGCACTAAAAGGTTCCTGATGTTGCTAAGGTTATGATAAACTGTGAAGCTTATATACTTCTTTGGGCTGGTATCACGTGCAGTTAACATGAAAATAAACCCTTGATCGTAACTTACATACGTATAGACGCTGCTCACAATACACGTCTAACCAGCAGTTTAAATGCGGATTTAAAAAGTCGACCATCCTCTTGTTAAAAAACTATTTTAATATCTTCAATTCTAAAGTAAGTACTTCACCGTCTCCTTGTGGCTACTATTCTATATTTGCATGCTGCACAATTCAAAAAACAAGGGAAAAAAATCTATGACAATAGAACGTTCGTCTCAAAAGCGAAATTTATTAAATCTACATTTATCGGTCAAAGCTTACTACGAATTTCTCTTCGCAATCTCGCCTCGGCCGGGCGTAAATATTTTGTCAAGATATCGAGATTTATTACGAAGGTGTCGGGGAGAATATTAATAAATTTTAATTACGTTTACATTACGCAACCCATCTGCGGCACCATCTTGTTCTTCTAACCTTAATAATAATTAGCGTCTAGCTGGGGTAACGTCATCGTCTCTTAAACCCCGCATATTGCTTACTGGGATTACGCCTGAATACTAGACGAGGCGAAGCGACCCATTCCTAGCCCAATACTTCGCCTTTTTTCATTTTTTCGTTGTTGTATAAACGATCTAATATAAAAAATATAAAATATATATTAATTTTTTTTAAGTAATGTTATCGAGAGCAAACACTTTTTCCAATCTAATATTTGACCATGGACAAACACAAAAATATATTGAACGGCGTTTACGTCTAGAGCAAGCTGAAATGTTTTTCTCCAGCCTGTCGGCACTATCGAATGCCACCGACACGGTAACAAATTGTAAATCGTATTTCTCGTATACGAGCTTGTGCGGTAGCAGAACCGCACGATCGCAGTTCACTAGATTGATTAAATTCGTGCCAATTTATTCGCCAATAGGGGGAATGATTGAAACTCGGCGAAAAAAAAAATTAAACGAACGGAATCTTTAATTACAAACCCGTACGAATTGTGGTAGACAGTAATGGCGTTGGTATAGGGGAGGTTGATTGATAGCTTACGTTATACTAAGAACATTCATCGTCGTCTACTGAATGAAAGCCTAACAACAAGCTACCTAATTTTACTATACGTAGAGGGAGTTTGGAATGTCCATTATGTTATTTTCGAACTAAAATAAGTGGTGATAGTAATACGACCTCTGTAAATATAAGTTGCAACTATTAGTTAAATAAGGATCAATGCTACTCACGGCTGGTGTAAACTAGAAGAATTCACAATTAACCCACACAACAGTGTGATCGTTCCATTCACAAGGAACAGTAAATTGGAGGGTCTATTCACTCCAACCCTTCCTGGGATCCTCAACCGGTTAGTTTAATTCACAAAGCCAAAATATTTTTTAGGTTTTGTGGGAAGACTTGAGTAATGTCTCCCAAGAGAATGTATTAACCATGTAACAGTCGCCATTGCTTGATGGAAGAAGGCTCATCATTCCACACCAGGATTGATTCTAGAAATTCTCCCCTGCACACGCTTCTGGAGGGTGAAACCATAATAGTTGTTTCCAGACACTGGCATCTGGTGGTTCTGCCACATTCATTCATTCAGTATGTGGCTTGTGCGCGGATTCCTCAATAATTTCCCGGTGACGGAGTACTGTGTATGCCTTCGCGCCATAAAGTCTTCCTATTTTTCTATTGTTTATGCAATCTTCACCCATTTATTAATATTTGCCCATTAGTATTAATAAAATATCAGATGATGTTATCTGCTTTTTTGCTACTAGGTTACTAAGTTTTCTTTGATATTAGGACACTGCGAGTCCTCAAGATAAGGAAGACTTCCCATGCCCTTGTTAGAACGGAAATTGAACAGACTTCGCTGGGACCAGAACCTCAACTGTTAGCCAAACCTCGTCTTTTTTTTTTTCAGAAGACACCTTTATGGTATACAATGGACTACAGTTGTGAAAACCTCCGCTCGGTTAAGCTTTTTTTTTGGGAAATGTTCACCTTTGCCTTAGCGAAATTAACTTTAATTTTTCAGAATATCGATAAATTCTATACGTTACGATTGTCAGAGGCGTGACTAAATCGAGCTAAAACATAATTTATCGTTACAAGAACCTGCTGGTCGGCCTGTAACGTCAGTTTCACACACGTTAATAATTAATTTCTAAGTTTCGTAAACTCGATCCGTTGGATCGTAAATTATGCATCTCCGACTTGCGGAATTTAATATCCAATAGTGGCCATTCAACGTTACTACATAAACACTTGTTAGATAGGATAGTTTAAAGTTACAAAGTTGGTACAACAAAATTACACTTATGCAGGTAGACGTACCCCAATAAAATAGCAAAAATAGATCGCTCGGATGTCGTTAAATATTAGAAACATGACGTTGTACGTTTATTTGTGTCTGTTTCTTCTTCGGAACTTGAGGATACTGTTGCGGAGCTCCACATGGATTAACCATATTTTTTTGAGAAAAACACTTCGCAACAATGCAATGTTATAATTCTCGGTTAATGCTTGCTTGTTGTTATCTTTTCGATATTTAAAGCCAATTTTGTGCAACAAAGTGCTCAAGGATTGTTTGCATAATTCAACAAAATCATAAACCAATTCTACAATTGTTATTATTTTATTAATACATGATGTAAATAGCATTTCGCACTTTCATTTGTCATCATTGGCGGATTCCTTGTTTTCAATTTAGTACGAGGTCTCTTTTTGCCTGGAGATGAAACACGGGCCTTTGCATTTCTTTCATAGCCCAAGTAATTTGTCAAGTCACACCGAGTGCTTTGTTTATTTTCTGCAACAATACAACCCATTCTAAGTGCAATTATGAATATATTAGAATATCTACGTCATAATCAGCACTCAACGGTCGTAAAGGATCCCTGTTTTCTCTCTCAAAGTAAGCCAGCACATGAAACAGAACTTCTGGAAAACTGAAAATAATAAAGTTACATCAACCGTTCGCAGAATTTATTAATTGAATTGAGCTATGATTTGTCACAATTTCTGCCGCATTCCTTCTAATGTACAAGCTACCCAAACATATTTCATATCAAATCCAATAATACCAATATCATACCTTCCATTTCACTTCTGTCACGGGCGCCTAGCCGCAATCTAGCGCAACGCATAACCGACGTCTGGACCACTGGATGTCGCGTTACCCTCGCCGTTAAGGGGAGCAAAGCGATGGAGAGAGTAAGCGCGTAGAGAGTGCAATCGAACGAACACGGGCGCCGTATATAAATTATGGAATCGCTTATTATTATGCGCGGGGGTAATTCGACCGGTACGGCGTCACCTAGCGTACAGAAGCGAAGGCAGCGAGTAGGGGGTGGCACCCCAAACAACAACTTGAAGTGTACATTATGGCAATAAAGTTCGCGAACTATTACTTCGAACTTATACGTACCTCGTATCTAGCATCTAGTTAACAGAATTAAAAGATGCTATTCGTCTGCATCCGTATAATTTATAGCTTCTTAACTTAAGCTATAGAAAGTCAAATAGAAAACTCAAATACTAATAACACAAGAGGTTTAGGAACTTTAGTTTGACGTTGTACAAGCAATCACAACGACCGCGTGATGAATTGGTAGCCACTCGATTCCATACAATGTAGCTGGCGAAAATGCAGAGAAACTTCGTTTACACGTAATTGCATCTGGAAAATACACGGGAACTCAACTATGAAAAAGTCATAATTCAGAAGTACGTCGAGAAAATGGTGAACTATTAACTATGCGGTACACCCACGGAGAGGATGCCAAGATTGAAGCATATTCTGCTTGGCTCTTTTGGAAAAAAAAGAATGGTCAGCAAACCTAACGAACAACAAACGGAAATTGTGTCAAGTAATAATGTTCAACTTGATTTATTTTTGAATTCCTTTATAATTCAACGTGATGGACAACCTAATCCACCTGTATATGAGGTACTGCAACAACTTCAGAAATAACGTGACGAGGAAGAATGGATTTCAAGAATTTCCGTTGAACATTCCAGTAGTCGCATAAGATTCGCCATTTTCAAAATAACTTTCTTGAAAATTCACTCGATATCGTTCATTTAAATCTCTCCAAATCTTCTGGCATTTCTTCACATTCCCCCTTCTCCATTCGAAAGTTTTCGCGAAATATACATGGCGTTTGTTTACCGCGAAAATTCAATATTTCAAAATTATGCCCGGACACAATAACAGAATATCGCTCGAGATTGAGGACTAAGATTTATCTGAAAACTTTTACTATCGTTTATTCGAATTTGACGGCGAATTTTCTTTTAACAAATACAAAATTGAGTGTAAATTTTAATGTTAATGAAAGCATATTTTACCATTTTCTTTATGGATTTGACGAACATATTTTAGTTTAATGCAAATAGTTTACAGCGGCTGATCATTACTAAAACAATTTATAGTAGTACAGAAATGGTTCGTTAGATGGCGCCAACAGATATACTCGATTCATCGTTTCGAAAAAGAGGGACATATGCTCTGCTTAGCTTAGTAAGTAGTCCCAGGAGAGAGTCCAGGAAGAAGACTCCGAGAACCAAACACCGAGGACCCCAGGAAAATCATCAACCCGATGGAACTGGAGGAAGCAGGATAAGGATCCGGAAAACCCAGTGCAGTAAGTAGTCCGGTTAAGCAGGATAATAGAGCGAATAATGTTGAGAAGAATGTTTGAGTTTCTAAGTAAACATAAGGTTTTAACTTCGCATTAACATAGGTATCGTCCTAATCGATCCACTGAGACGACCGCGATAGAAGTGATTGGCCACATTGATGAAAACAAAATTGTAATAGCTCTGTTTTTTTACTTAACCAAAGCCTTGATCCCCCTCTCGACACAATAATCGGCGCGACTCCGCAGGGATCCGATTACAGGTGATTCAGGGAGACCCATGGCAAGATATTGACGTGGGTCTCTTCGTGTCGGGCATTATAAGAAGAAAACTGAGAGACTTAATGAATCCTCCACAAACCACGGAAGCTCTCCGGCATGAATTGCACTTTGCATAGCGCACCATACCGCAGGAGAACATTGACCAACTACTGGAACCAATGCCACGAAAAGATAGAGTGTATGAAACTAACAAAGGGCTCAATACATTATTCATAAAAATAAAATTAAATTGTGTTAATCTTTTGACCATTTTCTTTGAAATTATGATCTATAATTGTTATACGTTTATGCTAAATTTGGTGAAAAAATTCGCACTCCTTCCCGATGTTTCAATTTCCATGTACTTGTATGCATGCATGTTACGCAATTAATACGGCACAATTCAACCTCATCTACTATTAAAGTTAGTGCTTGTATATAAGCTGCGACTTTTTTAAAACGGAATGAAAAATTCAGCGTCCTATTAAATAACGTCCATAACAAATTCGAACAGAAGTACCATCCTACACAGAACGTTAATCCAGCGCCCGTCATTAACTGTGAATTATCAAACTTCACAGCAATCGCTTTATCATCTACCTAATAATTAATTTCTTCGAAATAACCAAAGGGAGCTTCCAGTTAGTTATTTTGCGCGCTGTTAACGTTAAGCCAGTTTGACGACTTACGATTAGAGAGCACTAAAGTCCGCCTGGTTGACAATTTTAAATACTTCCTAACGACGTCGAATCTAAACAAGAAATGTCGACTTACTTTTTATGATACTTTTTAGATGGCGAAATAGATTCTGCGATCTTCTTGATATTCGCAAAAAAATAGTAATTCAGTGAGATGATACTTCTGATATTTTATTATTTATCCCGTTTGGCATTGCTTGATAAATTTGTCAACACCCGTTAACGCGAGCCGCTTTTTGTTCTTCGGTTAAAAGGCATTTGATTCAGCGAGAAACTAACATTCTCAAACTCTACTCATTAGTCAGAATTTTTTAGGTGGAGATCTTTGAAAGATGCCTCAATTTCGATATGTCACATGTCGGTCTTCGGATATTTTTTTTAATTGACTGCTGTCTTTGGTGATTCTGCCCTAGAATCGTTGTTGAAACTGAGACTACATTTAGTACAAAAGAAAGCTAACATTGTTTGTGCATATAAAAATAGGAAAGATTTACAAAATAAGTATCTAGTGTAGGTAACAACATTGTCTTTTCAATTTTGAGAACTCATATTTAAAACTTTAAGTCGAGTACCATAAATTTCCTTTCATCGTTATTGACGCTCCCCACATACTCACCTTTGCGACAGCATCGGTTGAGACCATGTCGTGACAATAAAAACGATATCATAAGATACATATTTATTTCCTTTGTTCTCTAGTGTAGAAGCAGATACGTCTACCGTTCACGCTGAATTTGCCGGCTAAAGTTTCAACGTTATTGGCTCAAACGGTTCTCGATAAAAAAAAATACGAAAAATAAAGCTTCGCCCTTAAATTGATAAAAAAAAAGCAGGCTACGATGGCGTTGCGTTAAAATTTAACGGCCGTTCTATTGCCGATAAATATGGAATGTTTTTATTTTCGATACTCCACCCCGAAATATCTTTTCCTTTGAGGTCTAATGGAGTGAACGTCTTCAAGGATGAAAGTGTAGATTACATGACGGAGAGAGCTCCTAAATAATGCAATGAGGAAAATATCGTCTCCAGTAGGCGTCGTTATTTTCCAAGTATACAATATTGGCCAGAATTGTAGCAACAATTACATTTTGATGCATCTAAATTTATGCTCATTATTAACTGCATATGGTAAAAAGAAGTTGCAAAAAAAGCAATTAGCCGGCTTAAAAATTTTGTTACGACTGTACAAAATTATAGCAACTTTCTACCTTACAAGGAATGATATTTCTCTTCCATTATTAAATAAAGGCAGCTTCGATTGCTTTGTGAAATATATGAAGGAATCGAATAATTCGATCCTTTGATCGAAGAACAGCAGCACATTATTCTAAAAGGAACCAATTAAATTGTTGTTTGCAGACGCATCAATTGACTCCCAATTTTTACACAATCCTTGAAATGATCCTTCCAAATTCTTGCAAATTTTCTCTCTGCACTCCTGGTTTACAGTATAGAAAATTTATATCGGTCGACTGAGACAATCATAATAATACGATTTTTTTCTCGCAAGGAAGTCTTTAATAAACTTGGGATCGTGCAAGAAAAAATATTTAAGTGGCATTTCTTTCATCAGCGTACGGCACCATTACGCAGCCATTCGTCCTTGAATTCTGTGCAGAGGACCTACACCCCCACACCATAACAGAACCTCCACTATTATAAACGGTGCCTGTGGGGCAAATGTATTTACAATCCAATCTTTCTTCTATAGATCTTCTCTCATGACGTCCCCATCGCTGTCAAAAGGAGCCAAACTTAGATTCATTGCTGAAACTAATCCGTTTTCAATGATTAATGGTCCAAGATATGTGTTCATTTCCAAATTGAAGACGTGCCCTGATCTTTGTTTTCAACGGATCAGATTTCTTCGCAGGACGCCCACTTAATTTCAATTAATCTTCTTTTTATTGTCCTGTCGTTCAGTCCTACAAGTCGCCAAGATAAAAACAGGTGGGTCTGCACTAGTCTCAAATTTTTTTATCCACCCTGGTATTATCGCTCTTGGTCTTCCAGAGCTCTTTCTCGGTGTGATGGAACTTGGAGTAACAAATCTCTTAATCAATCGCGAAATAACAGACCAATCTATAGCCAAATTTCTGGCGCTGCGTCTCCGGAAGGCGATTATTTCTTGTCTAATATCCAATGAGTTCTACCGCCACCCATATTGCACTTAGACGAAGTTAATTGTGATTAATAGAGATATTAAAAAATACACTAACAGATACGTCCATAATCAACTCACATATCGTATGTTTTTGTTCATTTTATTGAAGAAAATAATATTACTAATTTATTTGGTACTATATTTTTGGTCAATACTGTATAATGGTGCAATTTTCTTCATATGCAATATACGTAAATAAAAAAAAATAAAATTGAATTTACTTTTCCACTTAAGAGAAATGTAGCCATATCAGAAAAACAAATTTTGTCTTATAATTTCATTGATTTCAAATAATTTTCAGTGATCTTAAACAATAACTCTCAGAGCATTTTACATCAGGGTACATTACAATTATTAAAATTTGCTTTGATTTATATACAGTCATTATATTATACATGTAGTTTAAGAAAGATTACATCTACCGGAGTCTAGTTTCCACGTCAATACATGATGTATAAAAAAGTACCTCGCTTATAAAGCTCGCTTATCGATTGCGACTAAGTATTCCTAGTGTATATAATATTAGGTCAGGTTTTATATAGAATAAGGATTACTATTTGTTACGCGCCTATAAAAACTAAAAGTAGTGGTCACGCAACAGTACTCAACCGTTTTCCTGGAAATTTATAGCTCACATAGTGCTAATGTGAAGCTTACACTGTAAATAGTTTGTTGCGCACAAAAGATTACGATATCTAAAGCAGAATCATCACAAGTCGGGCAAAGTGCGCGAAATTAGCAGAGACTAGACATACTCGTGTTTATTCGTTTCATGAGAATGAATTCGTGTCTTCTACTGGTTTCTCCAAGAGTCGACAAAACACGAATCTGTCTAGTTTCTGTTAATTTCGTGAAGCGCACGGAAAGTGGCGAGCTTTAATTACATACTTAAAGAACCGTCTTTACCAATGAATCCAGATAAAGTTTGATTGTTTTCTATACACATACGGTCACATCTACGTTTGCATCAGTAAACATTTAGGAACTACCTGTAAATTTAGATAATTACATTTTATGAAGTGTATAAAGAAATTATATTTTATAAAGTGTTTGCAATATGGGTAGAAAAAAAACAATTATACTTGATAGAAAGGGGTAAAGTTCTAGCCTGGCATCAGGATGGTGTTAGTAAGAAGGAAATTGCTCGTCGGTTACGAAGAAGCGATCATTCCGTTAGAAATTTCCTAAAAGATCCGGAAAATTACGGCAAAGCAAAAGGCCAGGGGCGACCGAAAGCTGTATGTAAGCGAGATAAACGCATGATATTGCGGTGTGCATCCAATGCTTCTGCGTCTGCGAGAGTTATTGCAGAACAGGCGGGGGTACAAACTCACGTGCGTAATGTTCAAAGGATTTTAAAGACGTCACTAGTAATATCACGGAAGAAAATGTTGAGAAAACCGCCACTTTCGGCGAAACACAAAGAAGCGAGGTTAAGATTTGCTGAAGAACACATATCCTGGAAGAAATAATGGGAAAAAGTTATATTTTTCGATGGGAAACGTTTTAATTTGGACGGACCAAAGGGGTACTCGCATTATTATCATGATCTGAGAAAGGAACCAAAAGTGAAAATGACCAGACAATTAGGGGGTGGATCTGTGATGATATGGGCAGCGATTGGATTCCGCGATAAAAGTGAGATAGTGTTTTGCACAAACAAAATGACATCTGTGACGTATAAAGACTTATTGCGTGATTGTCTTCTACGTTTTGGAAACCAATGGGCCGGGCGCAATTTTGTTTTTCAACAAGATAACGCGCCAATTCATAAAGGAAGAAACCATTACTGAATGGTTTAAAGAGAAAAAGATTAAAACTTTACAGTGGCCGGCACGGTCACCAGACTTAAACATTATTGAAAACATGTGGGGTGAATTGGCGCGCCGCGTTTATGGCGGAGGCCGTCAATATTTCACGGTACAGGAACTGAAAGCTTCAATAGTGACTGAAAGGCAGAATATCCCTCAAAATTATGTGTTAAATTTATATTAATCTATTAATAACAGACTATTGGAAGTGATTAAGAACAATGGAGGATCTACGCATTACTGATCACTCATTTGTTTATTTTTGTTTTACATTTGCAACGGAGCGTCTACATTTTTGTCGCAGAAATTGTTTAAACATTGGAGTAATAAATTATTATTTAGTTCATATATTACTGGAGGAGATATTTTAGTTTAAGTTTATTGTACTTTTATAAATAAAAACTTAATTAAACATCTTGCTAGTTTCGCAAAGAAATGTTGTAACCCTTAAAACCCTTAAAACATCTTACCGCGTCTAAGTTTTTGTCGGGGAGTGTATCTATGACCCTAAACCAATAACAGTGGATGATGACGCAAACGGAAGGGTATGGACAACGATTTAATTTCCTCGTATATTTCCGTTGTATAGTACAACGTACACAATACGCAAGGAAAATACACAAGGGAATCGAATAGTTGTCTCTCACTCTACCTTTTAACAAAATCAATTGACTGACTTTTTAAAAAAACAGCACTGCACATTATATTATTCTTTGTAAGCACTTCCTATATTTCAACTTTACTGATGATGCTGTATGTAATTTGTTTAAAATAACCTTCTAAATGGCGAAGCAATATACTTCTCATTTACCCATGATAGTGACCAGAGGTTCTTATCAATTTTAACACATGTTCAATAGATCCATTAATATGTACATAGGAAAGGGTACTAATAAATAATTCAACGTTTATTATTATCTTTTACCGTCAAACTTTTGTTGTACACTCCCTTCTTAGAAAGATCCATATTTCGGCCCGAAGACAAATTTGTGAGCACCAGAAAGTGTGTGAGTAAAAGTTCGCACGTTTTAACATAATGTGTAGTAATTCCATCAGCATCCCTTTTAAAGCGCTTCAAAAGTACTTGGCACACAAAGTATTTGAAATATTAAGTACCAAGTACCTTCTTTTAAATGTGTTTAACACTAACACAGAAAGACAAAAAAATGTCACGTTATTAAAACGCCGTGCACTATTTTGCTTTTTTAAATACATCCTGATAGTATATTTTTCATCTAAATAAAACCTTGCCTCATTATGCCCGCAAATGTATTTGCAGAGAAACTGTTTTTTTTTTTTTTTTACTTTTAGGGTCCAGATTTTTCAGATATTATTCCGCCAATCCTTTTTATCCTTTAAAAAATTTTTACTCATCAAAATCCGAGATTCAAGTCCAACCAACAATAAACGTATAATCAATATCTACTAAAGATGATAATTCCGAAACGCCATCGATGGGAATCTTTCTGTTTGTCCTTTCTCTTTTGTTTTTCCTTCGAGCGTCGAAAGTTGGCCGAACTAAATGGGTGACCCAGCCCCGTCCTACCTCACCCTCCGTTTTATCAAGAAAGTTTATCGTTTGCCTATTGAATGAAAGCACAGATTGAGTTTTGATGTAAAGTGATGGACGATGAAATAATAGATTTTATATTGCTAATGCATTTTCATTTAGAAGAAGGGAGCGAAAGAAGAACGCTTTATTACGTCGTCTATTTTTTTTTTTATTTTTCATATTCAAGCATGGAAGATAGCAAACTTACAAGGTACGTATAATTCCATGCCACACATACAATTACATGCGTATACACCGAAAAATGTACAAGCGGTTGCAAGTTACTTTTGGAATCACGTTGGCGGGGAATTACCAAAGTTACAGCCATTACACCACTGAAAACTGAAAAACAAAAGAATGTCGCGTTACGAAAATGATTTTAGTTTTTTCATCTAAATCAATGTTTGCTACATTATGCCCACAAATGTGTTCGTAAAGTTCAATTAAAAAAAAATTTTTTTTTATTAATTTTAATTATTATAGAAAGCAATAATATACAGAATATCCCATTTAAGAAACTAAACGTGTACCCTGTACACTCAAATATAATTTTATCATGTACAGAACTTATCTCCACGCTGTTCGTAACATAAAACCGATCGTCAAAAGTGTGGGTACGAATTTCATGTCGCGCCTATTAGGGCTTAATAAATGATGCGACGGTTTACATAACAACACTGCTTATAACAGTTCACATCAACCACTTATCCCAATATATACGTTAAACGAAAGGTTTAAGCCAGAGCTCTTTTGTATTCCTCATCGAAGTTCGTAATCTGGATAACAGCTTTGGATGATATCTGCACCAGCTCTCGCACAGATCGAATCGCACGTAAGACCTTCACCATAAAATTGAATCGTGCTATCGATTTCGGTTCAAGTAGTAGCTCAAATCGAGCGAATAGAATCGAAGAAAAGGTACGTTTTATACAGCCACACAGAGCGGAGGTGGCGAATCAAACGAATTCAGTCTTGATTGCGATGAAACGACAGCTGATGTTGAAAGTTGCAAACGAACTTGCCGGTTTTTATGATGGAAGAGATGTTCTATTTGAGGTAAAAAGGGGAACATATTTGAAAAGAAAAATTTGTATATATTGCTAATTGCTGATGTTGGATTAATATTGTCTTTATTATACTGTGTACAATTATGCAACAATAACAGAGAAAGAAAACAAAAATTAAGAAGATCGTGTAAGTTACTTACTAGATACAGTTGCAGTAACACTTGTATGTTGAGAGCAACTAACAATAACGGTCTCATTTTCTTCTTGAAAGCGTCACCTGGACACTATCAAAGTTCGTCCCGCCTTATGTGTCTCTCTTCTTTATGCTTTATTGCACTATTCCACGTTTTCTTGGGTCTCCCTTTTATTGTTTTCATCATCGGTCTCGCCTCCCATATACCTTCCACGGATCAATCCTTCTGTTTCTAGGTTTATTGTCATTTCTGGACAAATCTGGCCATGTCCAGTTGCCTTTCCTTTCTTCAATCTTTGTATTGCTTTCATTACTTCGTCTTCTTAGAGGGTATCGTCCAATGCTTCGTACTTAAGTTCCTATCTGATGTTAATTTTTATATTTAGCAATTCCAGGAAAAGCCAGGATTCAATTATCTTTTTTTCATTTGTCAGAACTGCTTCATCTTTATTTTTGACTTGTCTGATTGTGTATTTCTTTTCTTTCCTGAGATTTTTCGCTACTCTATAAAATAATTTCTTATTAACTCTACTGTTTCTTTTTCATATTCTTGCCAAAATTTCCCCATACTTGATCTGGTGAATATGGTGTGCGCAGCGGTAATTTGTATCCTTCTCTTCGCCAAATGCGGGCGTTTTTTTCCATAGCATTGTTGAGACGATCCAATAAGTTGACATAATACTTGCCATAATCGTTTTGACCCTTTCGAGATGATCAACGTAGATCATGCCTGTACACTGTGCTTTGCGCCGGCTGGCCACGGAAAACCCACTTGGACCGTTCTTTGATGCGCTGTGATCCATGTTTCGTCAATAATTATGAATCAACGCTAAAAATTATTCGGATTACGCTTTAACATCGCCATTGAGATGACCACAGCCTCATCAATTTCGCGCACTTTCATCTCCGATCATTCATTACCATGTCGTGAATTTTTTCGATTGTTTCTGATGAGCTGACCTCATTTGGATGTCATATCAAAAATTATTGCACGGTCCCATTTAAATTCAGCCGTCCCATATTTTATGGTCGATAACGAAGGTGTCTCTGTTTATCTCATTCGTTTTCTTTTTAATCTCTGCTCTATATTCGATTTTTCCCATTGTTGTTAAATCACAAAAGTTGTTGACCTTAAATTGCTATCATTTACAAACCAACTGACGTATCCGTTTGAAAACTGGACACGACTCTTTTTACGAAAAATAGACTTATTTCAATTCTAGTAGCGTCATTTCTTGCCGATGCCAGGTAATTACCGAACCCACTTCTTAGATTTTATTAATACCCTGCACGTCTTCTGATACATGTCTTTAGCATTAGGAAGGTTTCGTCAAATATGTCGCCAACGCGCTAAAACTATTATATCCGCGAGCCATCCACTGGTGTCAACGCAATCTTTTCATACACGGAGAAGCCTCTCAAAGGAAGGACGGATGAGAACGTTAGGAAGACGACAACGAGATGCAATCGGTCCATATCCACCCGCTGCTGGCTAAGGGAAATTCACACGCTGCATCTCGTGTACACTTCTTGTATATTCATGAAGCGAAGATTGAATTTAAAGGGGATGTACTTACTTGCGTTACATGTAACGGCATCGGATGCAGCTAATTTAGCATCAATATAGCTGTACGTAAGTGAGATTAAGGTAATAACATGTAGTGTGAAAGCATCCTTAAATGGAATTCATTAATTAATATGATGCTTCGGGAAAGTACAAGATACCCTTACCCCCTTCCACCAAATCTAGAAGTGCTTTCATCGCGTCAGGTATTAGTTTGTCGTAACCTTTTCCTAATTTTTGCTTCTTTTATTTCATCCTTACGTATTTCCTCTTTTCGCGTATTTCCTATTTCATGTCATATTTTACAATAAAATACCAATACCGAGTTGGTCACAAAATTTTCACCATCAAGTTATGTACTGTAACACAAGGTGAGATCGATGATGTTTCCCTTTCTAATACATCAGAGTAGCTGGCCTTTTTCAGTCCGTGACGTATCCGTACTTATATCCCTTGTCCGGGACGGCACGGATTTGGGTTTGGAGCTTGTAGCTCCACTCCTCGGTCCCCCATCCGACTCCTAGTTTGACGTATGTTAGCAATATTGAAGCCGGTATACGCGTTTGAATTTTTTAGCGTTCGTTTTGTCTCATGCATTATGAAATTGCAGGGAATGAGGGAAAACCCAGGGTTAATACGCGCGTGTGGGATGAATATCAAGGCCACACATCTTCCCGTTCACAATATGATGTTTTATACCAGGGAAAAAAAGCAAAAAGAGAACATTTTTAACTCAATTGGGGTACTTCCAACTGGTTACATCAAATACTGTCGAAGCAATTACCGAGAGCACAAAAATGAGAAGGCGTTGATTTCCAACAGTTCTTCAAATATAAAAGAGCTCCTCCGTAGGTAATAATCCACCATCTTGTATTGGGCAAATAAAGACCGAAACATCAAAGGAAAAACCGCAACATTTATGTACAAAAGATATAAGTAGGAATTTTCCATCGCACAATGGCTCCAGAAGACCGCGTACAAAGCGCACACAAACGAAATTCAAATATCTAACGTCGTTACTACTTCTACATATTCAATTTCAAAGTAACCACGAAGCAGCGCGTAGTGTGGGACTGTGTAAACATGTAGAAATGTAAGTATCCAAAGCCTGGAAAAGAAAATGCATTTTTTTACGGTGAAAACAAATTTCGAAACAAACGAATTTTGCCGCTGCTTTTTTTGTTTTAAGTATGAATGTACAGTGGCCGGTTTATATTTTGTCTCCCCCTTGCAACTACTAAATATCGATACTATCTTCCGCGTGGCAAGGCCAAGTACTTAGGTTTAGCAAATAAAAGCACAGAACCGCGTTTATTGGGAATACATATCATAAACTAAAATGAGAGTAACGAAATCTCCATGCGAATCCTACAATGCCGCTACGAGTGGTAGAAAGTATAGATACATCGTCTCGGAGGGAGACAAAACATAAAAATTTCACTGCAGATACACATATTGTATGCTTTAAATTCGAACATTTGTGAAGTGTGGGAAAGCTTTTCGAACAAATTAAAGTTCCCAATGTGTTGAATTTAAATGTTAACTATGTGGAACACCCATATGAAAAAACATTAACACGAAACAACGCAAAAGTAATTTTCATAACAAAAAACCTTGACAAAGAAAAACAAATAAGCTTATTACGTTGCCAAATTTGAAGTAAAGTTACTTCTCCAAATAGATAAGAATGTGCCCGACATTTCTTTTTTTTCATTGTAAAATCTATTCAACCTGCACCAACCATAACAATAATTTTCCTAAATTTTCCATAGATCAGTTATTTTCAAAAGAGCATAATTTTCCTAAATTTTCCATAGATCAGCTATTTTCAAA
>LR736876.1:3038611-3061687 GCA_902654985.2 Oryctes borbonicus
AAAGAGCATAATTTTCCTAAATTTTCCATAGATCAGCTATTTTCAAATGAGCAAGCTAATCAAGCTTTCACGTACGTTTTGATGATATCCATACTAAAATCTATTTTAAATCTAATGGATAACAATCCAGCTTATTTATACCTTTGAAAAAGTTTTTATTTATTTCTTTAGACATCATATTCTAAATATAAATTATTCTTTTATTTAATCATAAAATCTATACTAAAAGCGCTCGAAAATCGACCACTCTCCCATTAAAAACACATATATGCAATTTTATACTGTTTATTCTCCTTGGAAATTTTTTGGCAAACTAAAAGTTCAAAATAAAATATAGCCCCCACTTATGGAATAACAGTGCCATCTGTACCACGAAGGCTTTATTATTTGTTCCGCCGGACAAGTTACCTTTATTTTTATGTGCTAAGCCTAATATGAGAAACGATATAAGAAGTAATCTGAAAATAAATGCTGCAATTCGAACTTTAAACTTATTCTTATCACCGGGGAATAAACAATAAAAATTGTTTAAATTTAAATTAAAAAATTTGGACACATACCCATCGATGAGGTTATAGAAATGATATAAAGATGGCGCCCATCTGGAATATTTGAAATTTTACATGAAATATAAAATATTTTTATTCACACTTAGTTCAGTAAATAAATATTTTTGTGTAGCCGAGTTGGTTCTCGTTTTTAATTAAAACACACTTTTCTTTTACAAACTAGTTCTTTATTATATCTAGCAATCCGTTACCTCCACTCTTCATACCGCCTACTTGCCAACCCCACATGGTCGGTAAGTTAGGAAAACACATCAATACATTTGCGCGGTGAATTTAAAATTATTCACCACATTGCTTTTAATTTTAAATTGCTTCATCTAAAATGACACCATGGGATCATGGAGTACTTCAAATTTACACGAATACTAATAGATGGCACACTTCAACTTAGAAAGCAAGTTATAAATAGCACCATACATGTCTATGGTATTTTTTTAATTTTCAAAATAAATATTAATTTAAAATTAATCGATCTAATCATTTAAAGAATTCATAAATCAATGAATAAAATTCTTAGAAATGACACAAATATTGACTTTATCTCCATATTTTTTGTGAATATAGCAAGAATTGAAAAGTTTATTTATTTAGTAAATAAGCACAAAACCGGCTCGAATTGGCATTGATATTTCAGTAATCTTCCAGACAACGTGTTATCGTGTTCTAAAAGTCTCAGATTAGGGCCATGCCGAGCGAAATTTGTAAATTTCACATGAGAATATTGGGCGCAGCCCTTTTACCACCTGTAGGTGGTTGCTTAGGTGCTTGTGTTGTTCGCAAACACGTAAGTCCTTGGTATACGGGATTAAAGAAACCATCCTGGACACCACCCGACTACGCATTTGGACCTATCAGGGGTATAATACACACAGGGATCGGATTTGCTTCGTACTTGGTCTACAGAGATGGGGATGGTTTCTCAGGTGGGTACATTTAAGCAATGTAAATATTACGCAATTTTATGTAAATAAATGTTGATAATAAATTCCAGGACCGGCTAAACTGCCGTTAATAATGTACGGGGCCCATTTGGCATTGAACTTATCATGGGCACCGTTATTTTTCTATCTAAAGAATTTGGATTTCGTAAGTATACACGAATTTATTTGAAGGTCAGCTTTGTCATAACGTAATTATGAATCTCTAATCTATTAACACGTCCTTGTATTAAAATCCGTTCTATTTAATGGGACGTGAAGCATGTGAGAATATATATCGTCGTCCAAAATCATTTGAATTTTTTTTTATAGGGTTTCTGGGGAATTAAGTTAGTAACTGTCACCGGAGTAATGACAGCGCACGCCTTCTACAGGGTGAACAAGAACACAGCTTACCTTTTTGCGCCGTATATTCTATTCTTGGGTTTCACAACAGCTTTGATGTATAACATTAGGAAATTGAATAAACCAGCAGTTGAATAAGAATATTACTTTACTTTTCCGAATGAATTTTCTGTTGTTATTGCTTTTCAAATGTTTTTGTTTTACCATATACTTATTAAAATAAAATAAATCGGCTTTACTACTTGAAATATGTATTTTTATTACTTTTTCTTTAAGTGGCAATCGATGGCAGATAAACTATGCATTATTTAAGCATTTTTTTTCAGTTGAAACATCCAAGATATATAATTTCAACAATAAAGGAAAGTATTGCACCTTAGCAAACTCATTCTCTAAGTTCTAAACATTAGCCACTAAGCTACATTTTGCTATATTTCTATATTGTGAATTAGAATTCCCATTTTTTTTTAATATTTATCTTTTAAGTATTAATCATCCGTTGGTTGAAGAAATTTTGAAATAGCAGGTTGTATGTTGCAACATTCACTAATAAAAATTTCATTTAAGCAAAAGTTCATCCCTGCTAAGCTAAAGTGCTTGTTTCACATACACTTATTCAAGAAGTATCCACTCCACACCAAAAATTGTATGCTTCATATTGAAAATAAACACCTTGAATCCAATTAACACGTTGATTCTAATCAAACATTGCATTAAACAGGACATTCTATCTTTTTTTTACTAAATTTATACCAACGAACATATTCAACAAATTTACGTTTATATGCTCTTAAAGAAGTACATGCAAACAAAGTTGATATTTTTTTTATGCATAAACAAAAACAAGATTTATCACGTCAACATAATCCAGCTTACCACAACGTGGATAAAATCCCTGATATCACGATCCTTCCTAATGAAATAAAGCAAAATATGTATTAGAATATTTTTTATTTTCTATCAAATATTCTATACAGTTCTAAATAGTTTAACAAAAGAAAAAAAAAAACTTTTGGTACCATATTAGTCCACATTCCCGACTGAAACAACGAGAAATGTGTCCTCCAAACGTACTTTTTAAGAGATTATGAGAACAAACTTTGATGCACCACTTCGTTAACCACTCACTATTTATATGTTAGGTTATAAAAGCTTCGTCAACCCCGAATTACAAAAACGATTAATTTTCTTTAGGCTTCTCATCTGATTCTTTCTTCGCTACTTCCTCCTTGGAGGCCTCATCGAAGTTCTCCACCAGATCTGGTACATCCTCCTCATCTTCCGGTACAATCTTACCTATACTGCCAACGTTTCCAACAGTCGTGGCTAATCGTTTCAATTGATTGATACCTTCTGTGCCCAGTTGGTTTAATATACCTGGCAGCATTTCTGTGATTTGTTTTATTTCCCCATGGCCGGTTATAGCAAAAGTATTCGCTGCTAGAGATGCTTGAGCTTTTGGATTGTTAAAATGTATCACCGTCCCATCGTCTTTCATCATATTCACCTCTTCAATTCCCGGTATTGTGTTTACGGACAGCTTCTTGAGGGACGACTGTAATTTCTTATCATCGGTGGCTTGAGTCGAATGTACAACCTTCTTTTTACGTCTCGGTGTACCCTTACCGCCGATCCTCACCGATGCTTGTAATTTCTTTAATTTCTCCGAATTCATCTCGATTTATGAATGAATCGAGCCTTCGAAATGTTGACACTTACCCTGCGAGGACGAATTCACGCGTCTTTGATTTGTTTGCGTTATAATCGGAAGAAATTACGGACGCACATGGACCTCCTTGCCGGCTACTACAAAGAGAAGATGGTGGACTTCCTTTTTCATGCCGTTAAAATTTTGAAAGCGCAAACTCGGCCGGGTGAAAACTTTTAGGTGGGAAATATGAAAATACAAATGGAATTTTAGCTTATACAAAAACGTTTAAGTGAAAATAGTTTAAGATATTGTTGCAAATCTGAGAACAAAGTAAGAATAATTGCAAAAAAATACTGCAATTTGTTGTTCTGTTGATCATTACATCATTGATAGTTACTTATAATTTGGAGAGTTGTACTGCCTGATGCTTCGAATTTTAAAATCTCATGAACAATTAAAAAAGAATAGCATTAATAATTTAATAAGTATTACTTCACCAAACCTAAAGTAAGTTCAATACAAGAGAAATTACGAATATAATGAAGAAATAAGCAAAAGTTACAACATAGTTATTTTGCCACTTTGGGGTTGCTACACATGAAATTTAATTTGAATTTGTTCAGGACTATTTCTAGGATACCTAATAATCCAATAATTAATAAAAGGATAACATGGGTGGTTTGTGAGACAAAATTTGCAACTAGCTTAGCTTAGAAGCTAATTTATTCATGTCGGTAGAATAAAGTAACAAAGGAGAATCAAATTTTTAGTAATTCCGAGATGCAAACAATAACATGCAAAAAAATTGGTAAGTAACCAAAATCTTAATACTTGAAATACTATCAGCAACACCTTTTAATAACAAAATTATACTATTAAGTAACGATTTAAATAACATGTATTTTTATTTTAAATAAGAGAAAAAAATATAATCTTTAAAAATAACAGTAAAATTGTATAATAAACATTCGTTCGATAGATGACCTAACTTCAAATCAAAACACGATTTACTTTACCAGGTCTCCCTGTTAAAATTTTATTTTATACGTGTGAAAACAACAAGATTAATGGGCACTTATTCGTTCGATTTCTCTATTCTTCTTTCTAACTTAACACTGAAAGGACACCCCTTCATGGGCACAACTTCTCCGCTTGTATTGGCTCCGAACTAGTAAGCGCTTCGTTCAGAGCTGATTCGCAATGTGAATATGCCATTCCCAAACCGAAGCCGCCGCCTAGGATAATAGGCCATCGCTTCGTCTTAAAGAATAGCAGCGAAAATATTGTCCCAAGAAAAACACCTCCTCCTACAATAAGAAATTGATCACATGTCTAGGTTAGGTGTGACATAATAACTAATGTTTTCGGTAAAATGCGGTTTATCGTTACTTTTCTTTTGGGATGCGATTTGTAGAGACGAACTTACCGAATTTCAAAGCGGAATCCGTGATGCAGCGGTCGAATCTGCGCCCGATCTCGTCTTCTACGTACACCGGACTTGCCATCTTTGCCTCGGAATGATAGTGGAGAGAGTTACGTCACTAATTTGCGGAAAGATTCAATTTCGTCGGGTGCATGTGTGAAAATTGGCTTTTTCCCATATTTTTGACATTGAATTGACGCTAAAAATTTTGCTTTCAATTATTTTTAAGAATCGGCGAGAAATCTACAGATAACTGGATTGATTACCATGGAAGACGAGAATATTTCTCGCTCGCCATCTTTTTGTGCGTTCCTATGTTGGCAACAGCTTAACCGCCAAATAAATTAAATAGAAATAAATACAATTTTATTTGTTTATAAATACTGTTTATTACAAACAAATATATATATATATATATTTACCTGGTATTACTAATATGTGACTTCGATGAATGGATTAGAATAAAATTCGCATTCTTTTTTGAAACACTAAAAGTAATAGGATAATGATAGCAACGACTGTGGCGTAGTATGGCGAACAACGCGAAAGTATCGGTACACTTCGCACCACACAAGTTTAATAAATTTATTCCGGCGACTGGTTGAGAATGAGGATCCCATGCATCCTCGAAACGGCCGTCCCAGATTTGTTAATTAGACTTGTGTGATGCGGAGTGTGCCGATACTTTCGTGTTGTTTGTAAAAATAATAGGATGAACATAAAATGACTCTCTGTGTATCGGGTCTACTTTGATTTAGCAATACCCTGATATTACCTTCTAACAAAACTAAAAACAATAGAAAACTTTCGCTGATATATCTATGTTGTGTATTGTGTTGTTTGTAAAACATGAAGAAGCATTTGGATGTTCATTCGGATCTAAGGCTATTACTCAAAAGCATGTCGACCGAATCTAGAGAGTATGAAGGGAACGTTGAGCAAACGGATTCCGAGGCACGTAAATCCATTCGATTTCGAAAAAATTAGAATTTTGTGTATAATTTGACGTGGCAAAATGACAATTGGAGTAACGCCAACTTTGAATCTTCCCACAATGGCATTTTCTTTGACAGCAGATTTTATCCAAAGTTGTTTTTTGTTTGATTTGTTATATTTTTTCTCGGCATAATTGTAATTTCGTAATAAATAGACGCACTTCGTACACTAGATGGCAATTCGCAAAGACAAGAATAGCTTATAGACGCACAAAGACAATGCAAATGTCAGATTTCCCTCAGTCTGATGTAATTTAACACGCCGTATTTAGAAATAGTTCTTCGTTCTTCTCTTGTAATCCCGGGTTATTTCAGGGAGGGTCTGAAAGAGCGACAATGGTCAGACAGTTGGAATTCAAGTGCAAGAACGCCAAGGTATTCTTCCGGCTGCTGCCAATGGCAAAGATGTGCTGGGACAACGTCAAACTCCTAGATGATAAAGAGACGATTTACGTGAGGTACCGTCAAGAACTGGGCCAAGCAATTCCTACTGACCGACCCAGCTATTGGTGTTTCAAAACGGATGGTATATTCTATAATAATACGCAAAGTGAAATTTATGATGCGGTAATACCGGAATTGTTGGAGAGGTATCTTTGCTATCTTTAAAATCACTTTTTTATAATTATTTTTTTAATATTTTCAGTGTAGTTAAGGGATACCACGGCATAATTTTCTGCTTTGGTCAAACCGGCACTGGTAAGAGTTTGACAACAATCGGGATTGAAAACTCTTACGAAGTAAATAATTTTCTTGGCGCAAAATACTCTTACACATAAAAACCTTCCAATTTCTTCCTTTAGGACAGAGGCATTGTTCCTAGATTAATTTCCAACTTGTTTAGTATCA
This sequence comes from Oryctes borbonicus, assembly GCA_902654985.2. Classification (NCBI taxonomy): domain Eukaryota; kingdom Metazoa; phylum Arthropoda; class Insecta; order Coleoptera; family Scarabaeidae; genus Oryctes; species Oryctes borbonicus. The sequence goes on from LR736876.1 coordinate 3,045,382, forward strand.
GGGATGAGTTAAAGAGTAAGTACAAGATGTGCTTCAAATTATCCTACGTTGAAGCCACAAGAACTTACCTTCGCGACCTCTTGAAGACCGAAGAGACTAACTTCGACATCCATTCGATTAAAGAGATCAGCAGTCCGGTGTTTCAAAACCAACAAGATATGCTGACGGCTGTCTATAAAGGTGTGTAACCTATTTCCTGTGCGGAAACATCGCCTTCACACAAGGCTAAATTCAACTTCACTTACCTGTTAAAAATGTGCTCCTTGTCGATGACGTGGCATCTTTACACAAATTCAACAGATTACAAAAACGCAAAAGACTAGCGGGCTTAATTGGCGCTATAGTGACTTTCTTTGCCTTTCAACTGGGCAATACACATTTCAACAGCATTCAATTGTTCACTATACTTATGCCGCCACCGCTCTTTGCGCAGATTGTTTTCTCCATTATTTTATTGCAAATTGTATGAAGTCGTCGCTGACCGACGCTATATGTAGATTTTCATTGACAAACTTGCGGTTTTCTGTTATTAACATCTACAAGTGCCATAACATTATCTTTTGTTTTTTGTTGGAGTCCAAACTAAAATCCTTGTGTTACTGCATTCAACCAGGAAAGTTCCTTGTTTCTGCTTTGGTCTTTGTTCCGACACTAGTGGAGTGTACCGTTTCTAAGTAATCCTACTTCCTTTTCGCCTTTTTTCAGCCGAAGGTCGAAAGACCTTAACGAAGATTCCAATATACCAATCTCATGCCGCCAACTCCGTTTTAACGATAACGGTGATCACGAGACAAGTCAACGATTCATCGTTAGTTAGGAATTATTCTAAGGTAACGTTCAATTATCTCCAGGAACGCTTTCTCCATTAACATCGCAAATCCTTAGCTTCACATCGTCGATCTAGCAGGTATTGATACCTATGGTAATAAGACGTCATTGGATAAAAATTTGGACGACATCGTTACCGGAAACTTAGCAAAAAGTCAACTAGAACAGTTCTTGTTGGTCCTAATCGAAAACATACCTGAGCAAATCGTGGTTAAACAACGCCTGAACATCCTGATTAGTTATTTAAAAGATTGCTTGAACACCAGTAGTATTTTAAGGTAGCATCTGATGCATTTCGACGAGAAAATCTTGTAACATTCAAGGTCGATGCAGGTTTATAGGTCATATTCGCGTGGACGACGAGAATCTTCCAATTACCCTCTCAATGCTTAGGTTCGGTCAGATTATTAATGGTTTGAAACCGAAAAAAATGAAGCTGCATCGATACGAGGATCATGAGACGGAACTTAAATGTTTAGAGGTATACGCCAACCAATTCATTGAGAAACATACAATGTGCGATTATTCCACTTTTAGGAGGAGTTGAGGATGATGAAGATGAAGAAGGACATCGACTCGATGATTCGCAACGAGGATTTAAAATATAATTTGACGCAAGATCGTGTGAACCGCCTGAAGAGGGTGGCCGAAGATTACCTAAAGAATAAGATCGACGAATTGACGGTCGCCAATATTACCGACATCCACACGGTGCTGAAAGTATTTAAGATAATATTCAAACAACAGGAAATTGATAGGGGCCCCGTCGGCGAAGGAGGGTATACTAAGAGAAGTTATTACTATGACGAATCGTCTTCGAGAAGATCATCCACAAAGAGCGTCTTGTCGCAAAGGGTATGCAGAATTATGACGTCTGCTACTTATTTAATTACATTCAGAAACTGCATTCTTTTATTTATTTTATGTGGAAACTTTTTGCAATGTTGCTATTGGTCTACATCATAACTAATTTATCCAATTTATTCCTACATAGAGCGCCCGCAAAATGAGCAAGACTAGCGGCAAGTCTAAGGACAGCATACGTGCCGTGCTCCGTCAGAACAAAGATAAAGGCGTCAAAAGTAGATCTTTCACGGCTCGTAGCGTATCGAAAAGTACGGCATTAGAAAAAACCGAATCTCCCGTGATATCGCGATTGGATGTCCTCAATAATACCAAATCAAAGGATTCTCTTACGCTGGACAAGTCAGCAAAGCGTCCGAGATCGATGCGAAGGACGAGCAGCACACGAAGGCGATCTTCAGAAAGCCAGCGCGAACGGTTAATAGAAGAATCGCTGCTATTACCCGAAGCACTACCTTCGCCAACCGACGCATGGCGAAGCTTCATGAGCTGCGATCTGTACAATTACGATGACCTGAAGCGGCAGGCGGACGAGTACGAGGCACAAGCGAAACGGTTAAACGCGAAATACGTGGAGGAGGGGAAGAAACTACAATTCAAACGCGAACAGCTAAAGAACTACCAGGACAAGCTGTTGCAATTGAGGATGCTACGCGAAGTTACGGGTCAAATTGAACGTGATGCAGACGGTTATATCATCAAGACAGAACAGGAGCTGGTGTGCGAAGATATGGTTGCGCAGAGTGAACGACAACTGGTCCAACAGCAGGAAACTATTCTTGTGCTTCAAAGTGAGCTCCAATTGTATCTGCAGTTGCATCAGGAGAAGCGGAAAAAGATAAACGACAATTTCGAAGCGTTTTGCACGGAAAGGTAAATTTTATTCGATTTGACGCATGATTCTACTAATTGCAAATAATAATGTTAGTAAATGGGAAAGGTTGCAATTTCAAATATTAAAATAGTTGAAAATATATTGGGCGACATAAAAAGTAGAACTTCCAATATAAATGATTCAATTCTGCAATAAAGGCTTTTTTCTTTTTCTAAAATATGCGATTGTAGGTACAAGACGGTGGTGCCGCTCGACACACCTCCGCAAGAAGAAGAAGAAATAGAAATAACGGATAAGCAGGATATCGATCCAAACTTATTGACGAAATACTCTGAGATTGAAATTGAAGACGCCAAGTGTGGCGAGGTGCAGGGGCTGAACTACGAATATGAACAAATGAAATTGCTAACCATCCAACAACGGAAACGCATGCTTCGCGATAAATTGTTACATAAGAGATGGGTACGAAGCTGTAAAGCCAAAAGTGTCTAAAATATATATACATAATATAAAAACGATCGATTTTGTTTTCGTTGCCTATAAACCTCGCTCTTTTCTTAAGAGTCTGTTCTTAAGTTCTTAAGTTTTTCTATATGCTCACCGTTTTAATTTAATTTTTCTTTTATTTCGTAAAGTGATACAAACTATCCTAAGTATCATTAACAAATACAGAAGTTTGAACAATTTCCGGTGCAGACTGCGTCCTAACCGCATTATAACACTGTACTGAGTTGCTATCGTTCGTAAACGTCTGCGACGGGTTCTCGTGCAGCTGTATGAGATCAAAGTTCCCTGCCTTATCGATCAAACCGTCCCCATTCCCGGCCCCCGAAGAAGACACAGTTACACCCGGTAAACCACACTTAATCTCATTCTCAAAGATCTTTCGTATCGATAAGTCAGTTTCTTTCTTGCTGCTAGTCTTTTGATTGGAATTATCCTCATTGGTAAAGTAGATTAGCTGTTCTTCTTTGCTAGACGCATTGCAATGAGGCTCGCTGACTGTTTCCCTGCCCAAATCGTTAGGATTCTTCTTATCGGGGAAGGATTCACTTTTGTTCCTATGATTAATGTATTTCAGCTTGTTATTGGTATCGTTACGGACCTGTAACATCTTCAACCTTTCACCTTCTAAGCTCAACCTGTCGATTTCTAAACGCAAGCAGAGATTTTCGTGTGTCAAAATGCCGTTTTGTTTAACTATCTGGAACGTAAGACGTTGATTGGATTTTGAGCTAGTTTATCGATTAACTTTATAAGTGTATCAAAATTATTTTATCCAGTCCTAACGTTTGTCACGTAGGAATTAATATCTATATATTATTTTACGTAGAAATACGATTATTCTACATGGCACACACGCCAGGTCTGGACTGAACAATTTTTGCTCACAAATTTAATTGATCTATTTTTTAAAAATTACCTGCAGATATTTTTTATTACTCGGTGGAATAGGCACCTGCAACTCTCGATCTACGATCTCGACCAATTCCTTTTTTAATTTCTCTAGTTGCACATGAAAATCATTCACAGTCTGTGAGAAAATAAAATTACAATAAAGATATGTATAAATCAGATGTTTAATTAATACTTACATTTTCATGCACTACTTCCAACTTCTTAAGCCGATTTTTTATGCAGTACTTGGTATTTTTCATCCGTAAAAATTTAACGCTTAAATTATAATTGGCTTCTAACGTCTGAGTGAGGGATTCCTTCAATTTGGATGCTTCTTTTTTGTAGTATTCCAGCTGCGATTTCTGATCGCCGTGTTTTAAGGATTTCTTCAACTTTTTGCAATCGTTCATTTCCTGACAATAGATCTCTTTCTCTTTATAGTAGTATTCGCGTTCTTCCTCCAATTGTTTTTTCAAGCTGTTGTTGGTTCTTTGTTGTTTCTTTAAATCGCATGCTAATCGTTCTTTTTCCCTCGCCAAATTCGCGATTGCCACTTCCTTCTTTTCAGTCTCGTTCTGCATGGAACTGACGACATTTTGCAGACTGTTAATCTGTTCCTTAAGAAGCAATAGCTCCGCCTCAACGTTGATCGTTGGTTTCACATAATTTTGCTTTTCACTTTTACTACTTTCGTTGGCATTGGTCGCCTTCCTTTCCATTGAAACTGCCGCGGTACCGCTTTTCGCTTCCTTTTTGGTATTCATCTTGGATGAATTGGATGTTTTCGATAAGACTCTCCTGCGATATGAGATGTTGTTTTACTTACGTATCGCTAAAATCGAAACGTTAGCTAACCTCTCTGACGATACGTACCTTAAAATTTTCGTCGGCTTCGATAGTTTTTTGCTGTCGAAAGCTTTCTTCATCAAAACATAGTAGGGGACTTATTTCAATGCGCCAGAACGAATACAATAACGCCATATTGTAGCCATTATTGCGTTGCTTTGACGTGTATAATTAGCGTTCGAATAAGATAGAATTATAAAAAAAAATCAAAAACCATCGTGACAGTTCAAAAACGACAGATGCCAATACGATCTGTCTGAGTACTAACAATTATAAGGTAAATTGTGGACACTTTATTTTTTTGCCGGACACTTCATTACGGAGTACAAATGCGAAGTTTTACTCTAATCGGCTCAGTAGTTTGCGAAACATCGTCGAGCAAGTAAGTGAATGTGTAAAAAAAAACATCAACTATGAAGAAAGTTGAACATTGCGTCGTCATAAAGTTCCTAAAGGAAGGAAAGCATTCGCAAACTGTTTTGGGGGAGAAGTCTTTAATTTAAGGTCACCTTTACTATGGTGTATATGTGATATAGTTTATTTAAGCAAGATAGAGAATCACTTGAGGACGACCTACGGCCTGGGTGTCCCATTGAGGTGACCACGTAAAACTTGTCTCAATAGGAAATAGCTTGCAGAAATGGTTGGATTCTCTCATGTAACTCTTCTCAAAGTCCTTTGCGACTGCCTTGGCTTATCAAAGGTTAGTACAACCTTACACCGCCATAACAATAACAGCGTATTATATGTTTGCATGAATTCTTAGACTTCTACAGCAACGATATGGATAAAATATCGGCTGGGATTGTTAGTGGGGTACTTGCGTTCGTCATTATGAATCAGAAACCAAACAATGACATAAAAAGAACCTTAGATTTTTTTACTTTTATTTGAAAATAGTCTAGTCATATTAAACCGATTCTAATTGTAAAAGAAAAAATAATCCTTCCTTTGTTTCATGACCAACTAAGATAAATGTCCATATTATTATCATTATTATTATATTATATTATATCATTATTATCATTATTATATTATATCATTATTATCATCTTGATTTTGTGATATTACGAAGGTGTATTTGCAAACTTGTATAAAAAAGAAAGTGCTAGTATTATTTCTCAGTTTTAACACTATCTGCATTTATATACTTGCTTCTCATAAACCACAAAGTTTTTCTTCTGCTGAGGTTAAAATCCAGCAAAATTCCACTGATTCAGTAAATTTTCATCAATCATTTTATTAAAATCCAATATCAATTACAATAATTATACTGGTCAATATTTATGAAAAAGATAAATTATCCTATCATACAAGCTATAGAGCAAGGTCGGATCGTGTTTACACAACATCTATTGGATACAAAATACTACGTAAATCAGTCACCAGTTGATTATATTGTTTATTTGAAGTTGAGTCTTAACAGTGTCACTCACCACACCATTCAAACCATTTCACTTTCTTCCATTTATGGGAAAAACCCAGTCTAAGGACATTTTCGATCAATCTGCACTTTCCCGGACTCCTGATACTCTTGCATTGACACCCACATCTGTTGGAATGTACCTATTGAGGCTAAGATTGACCCACCTACCCACGCCCCAAATCTTCTCTCCACCGTACCGTTAGCGGCTATCATTTTCAAACGCATTGATCCCGGTGTTCGTGAAGACAGGTCTTTGCTTAAACGATCGCTGAATCCCTGATATGCGCAAATAAATGTGATATCTGGGATATCTCATAGCACAATATATATTTACTTACTTGTACTAAGGAATTTCCTCCAGTTAAAACAACAGAACTGTATAAAGCTGGTCTAACATCGACGTCACACATACCAGCACTTGTTGCGGCTAATTTAAGCAAAAAATCACGTTAAGTTACTTAACACAACATATGTGGGAAGTATATACCGATATATCCTGCTCCTAACATTGCATGATCAAATAAACCTTCAGCTAACTTAAATCTTTCCGGACCGAAGTCTTGGTGATAACCTGTAGGGAATTCGTGATGAACAGTTGGTATTGCTGCAGCGACTCTTTCATCATAGGGAGATTCCGAAACCTATATGTAAAAACCCAAGAAAAATATTTTAGAAAAGCCATTAAAGAAACAAAAGAACATTGCTTAACCTGCAAAATACTTTGTTGAAAGTCTTGCACTGTTTTCTTCACCATATATGTCATCCAACTAGTCGTGGGTGTAAAGGACACGTTCTTCTTGGTGTATTTTGCCTTCTCTTTATCTCTAACTACTTCCTTAGCGGTAATCAAAGCAGCTGGAGTTAAGTCGATACCTTGGCTTTCCAGTAACTCACGCGCACGTAATATTAAATAATCACCACCAAGCGGAGATTTAACTACAGCATTGGACAGCACATAACCATCCAATACAGGAACAGCCGATGTATGTGTAGCACCACTATCGATAACTAAAGCTGTTGATCTCCCATTCGCAAAAGCTGCCAATGCAGCATTTTTAACAAGGAAAAATGCGGGGACTTTATACTTCTCAAACATTATCTCTGTTAGTTTTTCACGTTTAGAACGAACATTCCAAGGAGACTCGCTGAATAGAACTGGATGGTATTCTGATTCTGATTGTATGATCTACGTAGATAAAGAGAAATTACTTTTCGAAAGTTTTTTAGTAGTAATAATAATACCTTTTCGTAGCAATGATCGATGACCTTTTCAAAAAATTCCCAATTTTCAATCATACCATCTTTCATGTAACTGTGTAATTCGAGATTCGATCTTGGAGTGTGTAAATAAGTCGTATCGATGTAGTATTTCCAACCTAAAGCATAATTTTTGTCAATGTAAAAAAAGAAACTATTTAAAGTAAGAACACCTGAAGGCGTCTGCGTAACGTTTCCTCCTTCTTGTTTCACTTCGGGCTCGATCTTTTCGTTATCTGGTGAAACACCAACGACGGCCGGTATTTCGGCTTTTGGAGTATCTTCTTGTGCGTACCCAACTCTTAAGGAATGATGTCCTGGATCAAACACTAACGCACCTATTTCATCACCACCATAGAGCATCCCCGACATATTTTCTTTATCTCAGCTCTTTTAAGGAGCAGAATGAATTGAAGCTTTGTGGTAAATAAACAAACTGTGGAATACACTTGCTAATAAAAATAGGGTTATGTTTCGTTGTACTAACAGCTTTGGATCTAAATACTAAATCATGATAACAGTGACATCTAATGGTGATTGAGCTTACTTATAATATAAAAAAAAAAAGAAATCTGTAATTTCTGCAATAATAATTTGAATTTTGTAATTATTATGTTTTAAATCTTAAGATATAGTAATTTAAAACATTTAACATAATTAAACTTAGTAAATCAGAGCGGAGTTACACTCGGAGCCGTGGGCGTAACCAGAGGGGAGCAATTTCACTTTCGTTTCTTATTGCCGGTCTTACAAGTCTCCAAAATGTCAACTCTAATTGGACCCCACCTTTGACCAAATTTTGGGTACGCCCATACTCGGGGCAATTTTTATCGCTCTGGCTAGAGGAGCAAGAGTCGGTTTAAAGCAATATATGGTCGGCTGAATACAGCTGATGTTGTACAGCCTGTATAATTTATGAAGATAAAATGTAACTGGAGGAAAGTAAAACTGCAAAATTTGATAAAAAAGTGGTATATTTTATTGACTAATAATACAAAATTAATAGTTTTTTATACGATAGATACATCATTTTTCCAAATATTCTTTCTTTAAAAGAGCAGTTATCGACAAAGGGAATGTACAACATGATAATTTGTCTCAGTGCTACCGTCTTACGTTCACCAGAAAATAAATAAATCTAAGAACTATGAGAATAATAAATAATTACGCTAGTAAGCTGGTGAACGCAAGAGACGAGCTTAAATTACACAATAACACGATATTTACAAAGGAGGATAGTGAGTCTTCAAAATCATTTTGTCTTAAGCAATTTGTTTTCCTTGTTTGTTTGTAGATACATAAAGGGCGGTCCTGCACTTTACGTCTCCCTTTTCATACGATCACCGCTTATATAGAAAAACCAATACAACGTTGCCGAGTTTTTGCCGGTCCCCTCGAAATTTAAATATTTTAGTTATAAGCGTTTATATTTATTAGTTTGGTTTTATTTTCTCTCTTAAAAATAGCAGGAAGAGATGGTTTAATCAAACAGAGTGAGAAAGGGTAATTACATGATTAATAACGCTGCAAATCGCACGGTAAACGGCAGGATACATTTTGCAGTCATTGGATACTTGATCGAATTTTAACAACTATATCATGTCGCAATTTTGTGATATGAAATTAATAAATAAATATGACTGTTTAGTATATTGATTTTAATATTAATGATTTAGTCCGGCAACACTGTCTACTTATACACATACGCGTATGAGCCACGTGAGATGGGAGCCGTAAACTGCAGGGTTACAGATAAAACATTTAAAATATCGAACATTATATACATTAACATTAATAATAGCAAAGATCGTTTCAGTCACAGAAAAATACATTACATGCATACATCGATAGGCTGTAACAAGGGAATATACATACATATATCAAGGATATCTTAAACAGGAAGAAAGACAAGCGGAACATTGAAACAATAGATCGTAAATGTTCCTCGTTATCACCCACAACCTTACGACAGGTCATACTATATACGTATTATCACCAGTTTACTCTGTAAACATTCAATTAGGTTCCATCAGCAAAAACAGCTAATTCTCGATAGGCTCAATTTTATAAAATTAAAAGGTATGTGGTAATGTCATTATCGCGGACTGGAATGCCCCGAACAGCTCTGTCTTGGCGCGATATGGCAGGTTTGCGCCGCGGGAGTCTGATAGCAAACAGCGCTCGCGTGTCCTGACCTGCCGGAAGTTAAAGGTTCGCCATCTTCCCAAAGATCTCTGAGTGGATCGTAGACTTCAACGTTTGCTAAGAAGTTTTGGCCATCGTAACCACCTGTATTTAAAGCAAATATAACTTTTATAATCATTTTAAGTAATTTAAGGTGAAGTCAAAATACAATATGTTTTTTGGGACAGGGACTAGGCTTTGCATATTTATGTACAGCATGCAATACGGTAGGATAACTGCCCACACACTGTTTCAAAATCAACGATAGAACAGAAATAAGATGTTTACAAGTTGTGGCGTACAGATTAGAGAGGAAAGTTCAAGGTTATCTATTCAATTAAAAATCACATAATTTGTTAATTTTGCAATACAAAAACTTTCTACCAACAGTTCGATAGCAAACTTTTAAATACAAGAACCTATATCACTTAAAATTAATTCCGAGTTTATGTTGCAGTATCTTTGTTAGTTCTTTTACATACTGCATATACAAGGCGTTTCGAAGCGTATGCTCCAAATGTATATGCTCTGTGGTATTACAAAACGCAAAAAAATACTAACAACTATATCCGGTTTTTAATTATCTAGTTAGTTCTCTTTAATTAGGTTACCTGTGACACGAGCATAACAAATAATATATTGGTTTAGTATTTTTACGGTATAATTGACATACAGCGCGTCCGAAAAGTCTTGAAACACCCAAATAACAACGCAATCAATTTCTGAGAAAAATCATAAAACATGTCAATTAATAAACAACACATAAGTATCGGCAACCTCCGCACCACACAAGTTTAATTAATTATATAATAATTAATCCGGGACGGCCGTTTCGAGGACACGAATGGTCCTCATCATCAACCAGTAACCGGTTGATGGTGAGGTCGTTGTGGTGCGAGAGTTGCCGATATTTATGAGTTCTTTACCACACTACGCCACAGTTCTTGCTATCATTATTTATTTGAATCAATACTTTAAAAACGCTTGTTTTTGGATATGCGCCGTCATTCTCTAAATGACATTTATAAAATAATAAATAATTCAAAACATATCTTACCCATAGCATATATTTTACAATCTAACACCGTTACACTCAATGCACTTCTCGCAATCTTCATACTAGCTACGAACTCCCACACATCATGCTCGGTATCGTATCGCTCCACCGTATTCAATTGTTTTGTTCCATCATAGCCGCCTACTACATAGATATATTGATTGATTCCTGCCGCTCCTATAAGTAGATTACTTAAAATTTTTCGTTGAGAAGAGAAAAATTAAAAGTTTTTACCTGCTCCACTTCTCATTGTATGCATAGGTGTAATCATCGTCCATTCATTGTTCTCAGGGTGATAGCATTCGGCTGAATTCAACCTATGCGTCCCATCGAATCCGCCAATCGCGTATAATAACCGATTAACAACCGCTATAGCGACGGCCAATCGTTTAGAATGCATGGGTTTGACGTTGGTCCATCGGTCCTGTTCGGGATCATAGCTGCGGTAAGGAAAATGCTGTTAAAAATATAAATATATGAAACAAATGTGTTATTGATGTACCATTCTACGCTGTTGTGGTATTTGGAACCTTCGCTTCCACCTACAGCATAAAGAAATCCGTCCATAACCGCTACGCCGACCCTATTCCTGGGAACTGACATCGGAGAACAGGGCCGCCATTGATCCTTGATGGGATTGTATCTGTCTACCCAATCTGAATCGTAATTGTTGCCTGGGGTGTTGTTTCGACCGCCGACCGCATAGAACGTACCCTAATTCGAAAGAAAAAATGAGAGAAACGATAATTTAAACGTTCTACTAAAGGTCCTATATACAATTTTTGAGTGAACGAAAAGAATTACCTTCAAAAAAGCCCCTCCGAGTCCAGATCTGGGTACTGTGAGGCTATCTAACTGAAACCAGGTCTTGTCGTCGACATTAAAACCTTCCAGAACATTTAGAGACTGTTTGAAATAACCCCCAGCTATGTAGATGATCCTAGGCGTGTTGGGGGTTCGTTGCTTGACAATTGTTCTTTTATGTAAAGTTAGATCCTAAATAGACAAATTCCAATTAGATAATAATAATAATTTATGTAATCCTTTGGATCATAAAATACACGACGTAAGATATGTCACACTAAATCCTAGTAAATTCTTTATTTTGCAATCCATGTAACAGTTTAAAATATCAGTTAGCGCTCGCTATGTGGAGAACCTCCCGAACAGTCAACATTCAAATCACCCAAAACAATTACATTATTATTAGGCCGAATAACACATTAATCTATTTTTTTTTTTTGCGTGGTGACACCCCAACGGGGTATATAAGCTTCTTTTTAAAGCTCATCATGACCTCAGGAGCCTTTTAGTATGTGTAAAGTGTTCCTTGGCCTTGTTACTATCATCCCTTCGCCGTAAAGGATGAAGCCCAGTTAATTACACCCCAACTGCGAATGGTGATTCGGGAGTATATCGGACCCATTAAGAATATTAGCCCCCTGGCGGGGCTCAAATACACAGCGCCTAACTATACCCAGTCAAGCGCAGGTCACCGTGCCGCTAATATAACAATTAATTGCTCAACGAAAATAGGAAAATTTCCATTACATGAGCGATAGCGTTTATTAAATAGTAGCAGTAGATAGGCAGAAGCTAGTTTTCATTTTGCTAACCTTAAATATCCTAGCTAAATACTCTCTACATGCTGGGGTCTTCTTTAATACGTCACACTTGGCGAGTTGGTCGTTGAGGAACTTCGGCGTCAAAAACTGACATCTTACCGCGCAGAGGATGTGCTCCATCTTCTGATGTCTCGAATCTTCATCGTACTTGACCCATTTTAAGACGGCATTATAGACTTCCTTCTCTTCCTGAACATTAAGTTCGTCTTTTTTAATTAAAGTAACCAGCTGCATGGCGTTTAATTGTAAAAATTCTTCCTCCTGACAGATCTGTAAAAAATAATTATAAATAAGACAACCTTTGAAGGGTTTTGAACTTGCAAAAATTACCTGACTAAAATTCCTTTCGATATACTGATTGGCCTTCCGACATAGTTCGTTGCAACCGTGCTGTTCGGCAAAGTTCGCTATTCCGATTGCATTGCTCGGGTCCAGTTGCCTCTCCAAGAAGTCGCAGCAGGCCTGTATCACGTTCGTCACCTAAAAAACAAACTACTTCACTATTTATATAAATCCATACCCAACCGAGGGTAGGCAGGAAACATTTTTTACATACTTGGAACATGGTAGCAGCCGGAAGTAGTTGGCACACTGTGTTCTCGGTCACTTTAATCCTTCCGGTGTACATGAATTGAATTAACCTGTTCATGGCGGTGGCAGAAACACCCTGTAACTTCACCCTGTGCATTTCTGATTCTTTTAGGCCACCGGTGAACATCGCCTTGAAATAAGGACTAGCTGCAGCAAGTACTACGCGATGGACATGAAATAGTTCCGTGCCCACTTCCAATACGATATCGGTTAACATGTTATGGCTGCGCATCATGTCCATTGCCTAATGAGAGAAGAAATTAAAGTTAAAGCAGGTAATGCAAATATTTTCCGTCAGTATTGAGCATGTTATGAAACTAAACGTAGAATAGCGGGGAAGTCTTGTTTTGTATACGAGGATGGTATGAGAAGTTCCCATGTTTGGAAATAGATGGGCTTTGGGTTAAAATCTGCATTGGCGACTGCGAGTACTACTTGTTTAGTCGGCATCTGTCAAAATTTCGGATAGATCCATCGAGTAGTGTTGTTTTGAGAGCTGTTTGGTAATGAGCAAGTTTATTTGTGAAATCATCGAAAAAGAGTAATGCCGATCAGTATTTCGATTTCTTTTTTGGATAGAGAAACGTGTGCAGAAATCAAAGATAAAAAGGGGAATAACAACATAAAAACAGCAGTAAAGAAAAGAAAGAGAACTGAACAATGTACTTACAAACAAAAGGAAGGGAAAGGAGTATGAAGAATATAAACAGGAAAAATCAAACGTAAAAAGAATAATTAAAGAAGAAAAACAAAAATAGTTGGGGAGGTAGTGTACAATGAAAACCGAAACTATATTTGGAGTAGATAACAGGTAGCAAGAGAGAAAGGAAACTGTAGAGTACATAAAAAAACATCAAGAGAGGACTATATAGAGGTGGTGCAAGTATTACAAAGAAAGAAAAGATGTAGAAGCTCGAGAAAAAAAAAAGAACACGCAGATAGAAGAACCAGAAGTATAACCATAGAAGAAATTAAAACAACAATAAGGAAGTAAAACGTAGAAAAAGCGACGAGCCATGATAAAACATCGGTGGAAATGGCGAAGTCGCAATCAGGTATGGGCTGAATGAGCTTCGGAATATATTAAAGGTAGCTTATAAAAACGGAAAAACACCAGAGAATGTACATAATAACGCTAATATAAAAATATGGGGACAGCAAAAATTGTAATTTTTTTTTAAAAGGGATAGTACAATTACATGCAAGAATTCCAGAAGGGAGGCTAAGCCAACAAACAGAAAGAAAGCCAGAAGAAAATCAATTTCGGTTTTAGACTAGATCAAGGGGTATTATATCATGAGAAAGAGAGGAAAGAAATCTACATATTCGCTTCGCCCATTTAGATAAAGCTTTTTAATAAAGTCAAACGCAAAGATTTATGAGTAACTATAGCAAGGAGAGACTTTTCGAGGGGTTTAATTGGTGGAACAAAATCTTTACTCTCTACATAAAGACGACGAACTAAGTTATAGCAAGACACGAACAATCAAAACTGCTTGAAACTGTCCTTTGCTGCTCATTCTGATACATTGATCTGATAAATTGTGTTAAAACCTCTAAAGTCGGATACCGGAATATGCAAAAAATAAATGTTTCTGAAATATGTTGGTGGTAGCGTGGCGAAAAGAAGTTAAAGAAGCTGTGAACAGAAGAGGACTGAAATATGAAGAAATGGGAAATGTGATACAAGATAGAAGGGCATGGAGAAGGGTATGGAAGGCACCCACGAGAGACCAATTCTACTCAATCACTAAGACCCATGTAAATAGGCTTTACGGATTAAGTAAATATACAGGCTTCCAAAGTTACTTTCTCACTATTAACATGTTCGTTATTATAAGATTTAGGAAGATGATTAAATTAGAAAATGTTGTGTTTGGTTTTTACTCTAGATTAAGATGCTAGAAACAGAAAAATAATTGAACGAAGGAAGATTCTTCTAACCGTATTAGTAGATTATTTTAAAAAGATACATTCTGTACACGTTTACAACAATTCCATGTACTCGATACGTGCTTTATTTGTTTAATTGAAATACACAAAAAGCCAATACATTTAAAAATTGCTGCGTCATGTGATACGGAATCGCAAATAAAAAATTAAAGCCTCTCGGATGACGTCCGCGAAAAATGGCTATCACGGTACGAATGTTTATCATTTGATAAAACGTACACACCAATACACACAATGGATGTTGACTTTCACTTTTGCGAGTAGAAGAGGATTATCCTGGGCGTAATCTTTGGACATGTATGTAAAATAGAATCTATTAAATCGTCATATAAATAACGTTTATCGAGACAGGGCAAGATTCGGAATTTATAGGTCGATTTTTTTTTTAGGAATTTATGTTGTTTCGATGTTCGATTTTTTGAATACTATGGTATAGAAGGGTTATTCCAAATAATAGGTTGGTGCTCCGTATCAGAATCAATGTGATTTTGCATAAATTACAAATTTTAATGCAAAAGAAACAAACAAATACATAGAAAGAAAACAAACCTGTTTGAATACTTATTTTTATTCTTACATAAATTGAAGCGCAATTTCATTCTGTTTATGGTACGTAAAACAGATGTATTTACAAGTTATGAATTGCTTACAAACAGGTAAATTAAAATACATTAAATATTAATTTTAACAGGCCAATCTTTAATAGGAGAAATAATGGAACAGATTGTCTCAAAAATTGATAGGAATTAATGGAAAACCCCGAAAAATAAGATCTAACGGAAATAACAAAACGAACAATGTTTCGAATTTGACAAATGACATTTATAAAATATACCAAATACGCAACACACAATGGCATTATGGGCGTAGCTTGAATTTGGTTTAGGGAGGGGCCCAATTAGAGTTGTCACTTTTTTTGTATAATCGGCAATGAGAAACAAAAGTAAGATTTGGATGCGGTGGGGGGGGGGGGGGCACTGACCCTCCCCGGCCCCTCTGGCTACGCCCATGTCAAACGAAACGAAACAAAACATATATAAATCGACCGATTCCTTATCGATATTTCTTGCTATATTCCGAAACAAAGAAACTACAAAGCAACATCCCTGGATGATTTCTTTTTCGATGTCTAGTCATTAGTTATTAATCAAATAATTTATATGTACGTGCTTGCCAAGATATAAATGTTGCAAGTCACGGTCTTCGCTAATTACCACTTTATGCAGGAAGGTCGTCGGGTTAACACCGCTTATAATCTATGGAACGGTTTTTCTCGCGTCTATTGTAAACAAAATACTCTCTGCAATTGATCTTACGTATGTAAACAAGACGCTGATTATCCGCGCGTTTTTATTTTTGTATTACTGTTGATGTTCTTGCTATTCGAACGATTGATGAATGCATCGATTTATCAAGATATCATCGACTTTTGAGTTTGATTA
>LR736876.1:3071687-3097182 GCA_902654985.2 Oryctes borbonicus
AGATAAGTCCGGACTTACGTATAATGAACTGCGTGAGAAATATTTTACCACGTTTAACGTATGCTAGCTAAGAGGGGCGACAGATTTGCATGTGTTGAACCTTTAACGTGGCCAGATTGGAAAGTTGATAGTAGGCTTGTTTATTTTAGAGGTAAATAGCCGCGACCAAATAGCCGAATAAAGAGATCGGTTACGATTTGGTGACGTAGACTTTTGCATTCATTCATTCGTCGATTAAATTAAAAAGTGGTCAATGTCAGATGACCGGGTAACCCCTGTGGCACTGGAAATTCCTTTGATTTTCACGCTTAAAATATTTCAAAAATTTGCATTCAATTCTAACACACAGCCATCAAATTTCCCCAAACAATCGCCAAAAAATGCGGAATTAATTAGACGATACCGTTAAATGAGGCTAAATGATATATTCAAAATAGCTAAACCGTTGAAATTGTGAAACATCCAAAGTTCATTCTAATTGATTATCTAAGATCTTTTTTTTTTTGTTGTAAAAGTATTCAACAAGCCGATTCAAACAAAAAAGGCTCAAAGCTCTACATTTTACATAAATGTCAAATTTTAGCACTTTTTGACTTTTTTGAAGCGGACCTCAATAATAAGCTGATAATCTGAGACCTTTGATACTAAGTTCACACTCTTGCTCTCGTTCAAACACGTGTAATTGACGAGTTTAGGAGTTCACGGAGAAACAAATTAAGGACCTGTCAAAATAAATCATATGAATGTTTAATTTGGATTCTAAATAAAATCATCAATAACAAACAAAAAACAACTTTTTTGGTATATTTTGAGTAAAAATCTTGGGGACACCCTCCGAATCTATGAAGCGTGGTATTTTTCGTTTATTGGCACCCATGACTTTAAATACAGATAAACAAACAAAATCAATTTAGTTGACTCAAACATATCGGTTTTTCAGCGTCTCGAGCAAGCAAATATCATATACAGTAATACAACGTATGTAGTAAATAAATACCCGTCATGCCGTTACCTCGACATAAAACTAAAATTAAAATCACTCTGTTCCTACTTGGCGAAAACTATTCCTATCGTAACCCGGCGAAAGGTGAATGAAATTTGAAGTGGCGATGAAACAACAAAACACTCAACGCAAGACTATTTTGCACGTGCACAACGTACCTATCGATGTTGTAAACATTCCGCTGTTACGATTGTTTGAAAATGGAGCTGTACATACTATCTACGCTATGTATTAGTCGCTTCCTTATTTATAACAAGAATAACGTCCACTTAGTTATTCACATTTCTCACGAAAAATGTCACAAAAGATGGGAACATGAGCTTTATCGACGATTTTACGCCCATCTTATCTATTCTTCAGGGAGCTTTTTGAACTTCAAATTTGAAAAAACAATTTATTTAAGAATATATAATATCGACGTACTTTTGGCAGGCAATTTATTTCATATATAGCAACAACGCGCAAAACTTTATCTATATACGAAACAAATTATCTTACGATAGACGATGATAATGCAACATTTTCGCTCGGTTTAGCGATTTTACGACTTCAATACCATGACTTGCAACATTTACGAGTATATATCTGGTCGTTTAGTCCGGCACTTAGCGTTTACACACGAGCAACATATAATATATAAACCCATATATAGAGATATAATAGGCTAAAATTGTTTATACACTGGTACAGTCACGTATATATGTATGTATATATATATATACAGTAACACATTGCGAAACGGCTGTCGTCCTTCTTGTTTGTTCAGACATTGTTCAATATCACGGTGACTGGGCAGATTGAGCCATTTTTCTCTATCTATATTGTGCACGTTCAGCATGATAGCGCGTTTAAATTTTGCCAAGTAATTAACGCCTTATCTCCAAGAGCAAAACACCTTATAGTTAGAGATATGTAGATAATGTAATGATGTAGGCGAAGTGAGCAAGTAATTGGTGAATGTTTAATTTTTAGGAAGCTTTATTAAGATAAACTTGCTCGAAATCGTAGAAGAAGAGGTACTTCTGGTACTTCAACAAGCGTTGAAATTAACGTAGCAGCAAGTTAAACTTATTTCCTTTGAATCTTTTCTTACTTATCTTACTTTAATCTTAATCTTACTTTTTCGAAAATGCCAAATATTTCTTAACGTACAAAACTTAAAAACAATTAAGGGCTACATTCTAAGAATAACTAAGAAAATAATATCACGCACATTTAACGAAAATTCTGGCTGCTCCGTCTTATAAAGGAGTACGCTGAGGTGTCACTCACCGATTGGATTGAAACTTGATAGATATGTAAGCCCCGCCGAGTGGTGTAAATCTCACATTTAGGAGATAAAAGCTACCCCGAGCTGCGAAAATTTGTCCCGCGAATAATGCAAATAAATTTTATTTCGAGACCAAGTTAAGTGTTGTGCGTACTGGTAAAGTGAAATTGAAGGAAATTTACGTTCTTTTGTGTTTACAACATTAACAATTAACCATCTACATAAATGTTGCCAGGACAAGTTACCAACAGTACAATGGAGTGACGGATGCCCCGAACATCGTCTTATCTAATGTTCTGCTATAATATGCAGTGCAATGGAAGAAAACTGAAAAATATTTAATGGAGTATGATGTTATTCACAACCTAATTGAAAGGAAACTAAAACACAAAGATATTGTAACGCCTTACGATTATGATAGGTTCGCAAGCGGAACAAGGAAAAAGCCTTCGCTTTTCCTAGCCCAGTAGCATGACACATGACAAATTTAAGAATTAGGATGACAAAGAATTAATGGGTTACGGAAGCATTAGACCAGGACGCAACGCTAACGATGCAACGATTACTGAATTGAGGGATATTCATTATTTTCCCGGCGGAAAAATAAGATACAAAACCCACTTTGATCACCACTTACAAGAACTACCTCAAAGAATTAAAGATATTGTACCTATCTTTAAAAATAACATGAATAGTTCCACAATAATTTATGAAGGAATATTTAGATATGTCGTAATACCCCGTAATTAACCGATTAAACGAAACAGCCGATATCTTTATAATCTTTTTCACCACTTTCAGAGATACGACGTGAACAACCCTGTATATCTCGACCGAAGGATGCATTATCGAATTAAACTTGGAGAATATGTACATGAAAGCTTACAGAAACCGTGCTAAAGATTTAAATTTAATTACCGTATAATTCCGTTTTTAATTTACCTTCTGTACGTTATGAATATTAATTAGACACTCGACGATTACCTCATTAATCCGTCCATTATTTAGGAGTCAATCCTTGGCTTGTTACATTAAAAGTAAAAATTAAAAAATGCGCAAGTCATGCCCTCTAAATATCAAGGTTGACGTGTGCCCGGCTGATGTGGTATCCGAGTTGAAAGATCATTCGTTCTCTTGTGACCACGGTGATAAGGCAGAATTGTTGTTTTCGGTAGAGATAAATCTTGTTGTCTACCTGCTGGAGCTCATGTAGCCTACTAGAAATGTATGTACACATAGTTGTTCGAAGAAAATTAAATGCACATATTCCACTGAATCTCAATGGATATGTTATGTAAAGTATGCATTAAATATTAACTCGTCATGCATTTACAGATGTAAAAATACGATTCATTCTCGTGTATTCTTATTCTTAAATGTAAATAGGGCACTAAAGGATAAAATTATTATTTCTAAAAAAATAAGTTTATCTTATAAGAACTCTTGAATTAATGAAATATTAGAAGTGTTGTTTTGTGAAAAAGAAAATAACTTCCAAGGTAAGATCTATTAGATCTATTTGAAGTCTAATTGCTATTATATAAAGATAAATGGAAAATAGTGTGAAATAGAAGAACAAGTTTCCAGGACAGGAAAGTCGAGCCAGTAGAAGACACGAAGCATTCCCAATATTGCAATCAAGGGATCAAACCAGTATCAATTAGCAGTAGCAGCAATTATTTCAGGCAGCATGGAAGTAAATGAGACATTTAGGAATTTCGATGTTCCCAAAATTACATCCCATTATTATTATCACGAGAAGAAATTCTTTGCTGAATGCTTCTCCAGAAGCTGTCACAGGAAACGGATGTTTCTTGATGAGGTACACGGGAAGAAAAATGCAAACCAGGCCATGGTTAACTATTAAATTATGGTACTTCAATAGTTATCACGCCGCAGTTTTCTTGAAAAAAAATGAAGAAGCAACAGTCGTATTTAGTGACGAGCTACATTTCCACCAATGGCCCATAAACGTAAATTTGCGGTACTGACTAATAGAAAACCGGGCGGGAACTTCCCAACGCCAGCCTAGCTGAAAAAAATACGCACACTTCCAATTAGTCGCTGCCTTAATATATTAGAACATTTTATCGAAACAAGAAGAGACGAAGGATGTGTTGGTTTCCGCAAGACGAGGCTACCTCGACGGCTATTGTTTCCGCAGCGTTTTCCTTTATACCATGCTGCATCTGTTCTCTTATGATTATTTTCTCTGCTACCTTAAGGCACGAAGCTCGTAGAAGTGATTCCATTCATGCAGATATGGGAGGCATTCCACGAAACTATGGTGACCATCTTCAGGAAGCGACTAATTTCGTAAGTTGAACAAAAGGGATGTAATTGGTCAAATTTCTACACTACCGATTAAACGTTTAATAGAGTAGCTTGGAATTGCAAAATTAAACAAGTGAGGTCGCATATCGCATATTATTTGCAATAGCGTTAACGCTGAATTGTTTTACAACATTATTCGTTACAAAAATCCAAACTATGTTAAAGATAAAATTATATTTGCTTTTTTTTATATTCTTTCCAATAGTCTATCTAGGTAGTCCTTATTTATGGCTCTTCAAAGTACTACTTTGTTCGTTGGAAGCAATTTTCGTAATTGTCGGTCTAAATGGCTCTATTTCAGTTCAATAGAAATGCAAACCAGACTCCACTGTGGCTACTCCACTAACGCACGAGTTTCTCAATAAATGTCGACTATGTCGAGATAACGAGCCAAATATATCACGTACAAAACAACCTCAAACCATTTATTACCACCTTCATACATGATAGTTTTAGCTTTTGTTCTTTTATTTATTCTCCAACTCGCCGGTGTACCGAACAACAAAACTCCTTGCAATTCCTTAAAAATGTTAATCAAAGGAACTGATGGTCGTTTCTTGTGGTTTCGTGGTCGCAACTTCTTGTTCCTTCTTTTCGTTGTACTTGCTTACTTCACCATTTAATGGTTGGATATCTTGGTAGGATATAGAGCGCAAATTCTGACTACTCTCGATGTATATTTCCCTTATTTGTTTCTTAGTTGCTGAAGTTGCTACATCAAAATGGTCCCAAAGGAAATAGCACTTACATTAAAAGAAAAAAATGGAAATGATGAATTTGTTAGGCAAAGAAAAGGTGCCAACGCGCGATATTACAAAACGATTTGATATTGGAAAAACACAAACGGCTAAAATAGCAAAACATAAAGAAGATATCCGAAAGAAATGGCAATTTGGAATTAATATAAACAAAAAGAAGAGCTTTTTGAGTGCTAAAGGTTCAAATATTGATAAAGGCTATTCTAAAAGACAGACGTCGATACATTTTATATCTTGACCGTTGGTAAGGGTCAAATCCAAGGAAAGCTTATAAAACTTATCTCAAAAACTGGCATATTGTATTCATAAACTTGCGAGAAATAACGTTAACCTTCTATCATCCATTGTATGTGTACAAATCGAATACAAGACCGATTTTTGTCATATCCTCATTTCGCTCTCGCACATTCACAGGAAGAGATCTTCAAATCGAGCTCAGAGCAACTCATGGATCTGAGATTTCCAGCCAAACAATTAGGACTAGATCACGAGAAACAATCCTGAGACAAAGAAGAACCTTGCCAAAACCTTTTTAACTCCAAACCATATAAAGGGGACCTTTAAATTTCGATCGTAACCAGGTCGCATGACAACTTCGACATTCGAGGCAAATACTCTTCACAAATGAGTCACGTTGTGATGTACAACGACGCCCATATGAACGCCATGCTACAGATACTGTAATAGAAGTCAAAAAATTTGATGGTGGGCGGAATTAGTCTTGATGAAAGAACAAATCTCGTACCAGCTCCAGGAAAACTAATCGCTCAACGATACGTTACTTTAATTCCGGAGGATTGTATTTTATACCAGCTGTTTATGGTGTAGGCCCAAATTTTATGATCAAAAGAATGCTACCCATTTCCTTCAATACCGCGATATTTAAACCATAGATTGGCCTTCACTAAGCTCCGATATGTCATAACCAAGGGGTGGTAGAATATAACCCAAGAAGACATTCATAGCTTCGTGCGAAACATGTCTCGGAGGTGTCTAGCAATAATTCATGGTAATGGAAAATACACGCTATTAGTAACCCACAATTTTTCAAAAGACCTTTACATTATCCAAGCAGGATGCTTTACTTTTTGGAATTTCTTTGAGCTGTTAATGTTATCTCAAAATTGATAGGGAAAATTTGATCAATTATTTCAAATTTATTCGAACAAAATGTGACTTTTAAGCTTTATAAGATTTCTATTTTATTACAACTAAAATGTTATTGAGAACAGTGTTCGTCTAATTATTTTGATCGATGTAGTTTGAACTAAATTTGATATTAATTGCATAAATATTCCAGATAAAAAATTAATAAATAAAAACAAAAAATTATCAATAAAATTAATACCTTATCCGATTATCATAATCACTGTCATCATTCATGTCGGTACCTTCGGCTTCTCTGAATTTCATCTTATTCCCAATTTCGTCTCCAAAACCTATCACTAAAATAGTATACACTACCGCAAGCTTTCGAAGGTGAAAAACCACTAAAGTCCTGAGCGTAGGGGACTAGACCTTTTCCTTTCCAGTCAAACGGATCCGTCACAAGTACGCGACTAAACCAGATGGCTTTGGAAATTTTTCGATGGCTGGGAAATAGAAATTTAATCACAACAGTGAATTGCACGTTTCGTTTTGTATGTTTACAAAGGTTACGCGCAGAAAAAATGACTGTATACGTATGTGTACTTAACCACCTATCTCCAATAATGCGCGATTATGTACACAATTTTTATATATCGATTAAAGTAATAAATCAGCTCGACGACTCTGCTACGAAAAACGCTCAGCTAACAAATTATCATTTGGATGTACTCTTATACGCAAACAGCCCGTATAAGCGAACAAATTGTGTGGAAACGAAAGAAATGCTATGGTTTATGTTTTATTAAAATTTAATTTAAGTGAACAATGTAGTTCCGAAATGCCGCCAATTAGCCAAATTCTAACTCCTCGCTTCAACGCATTATTGTTAATGGATGTGTTGGAAATGCTAATGGAGGTGTTAGCAGTTTTGCCAACTGTCCGAATTGATATTGTCCGAAGTATTACAATATTTGGAAAATCATAAATTGATAAAATGAAAAATTTCAAATATCTCTAGTAAGTGAAATCATTCTATGTTTTCATTATTGAAACATGATCTTGCATTAAAGTCCCTCGTTCAGTGGAAGACTTGCTATGAAATCTGGGAAGTTATTTTAGTAGAATCCTTCTGAGCCAACAAAAAATTAAAAACATTTTTTAATGCAGAAATTCATAGAAAGTGACTATCAATAAAAGCTATATTGTTCGGGTGATTAAACAATATGAGCCCTTAGAAACATACATTCAAGATTCCAATATTTTTGAACTGCAATTTTGGGATGACACATAACCATTAGCGGTAAAAGTAGCATCATCCGAAAACAAAATTTTATGATGGAAAAATTGATCCTCCATAACATTTTCTCCAACCCAAGTACTAATTCTAATCTAAACGAGTCGTCCCGGGGTTCCAGAGTATGTATAAATTTGGGTTTGCATGGGTGAATCTTGTTTTCCTTAAAGACTTTTTGCAGTAAGCTCTTACTTACACCCAACTCCGCCGCTCCCTTACGTAGGGATTTTTTTTGATCTTCTAATACAGATCCCATAGCTAGAACATGCATCATCTTCATTCTTTCTAACAACAGAGCCAGTTTCATCAAATTTCTTAACAAACTTTTTGAAAGAATTAATAGCGATATTAATGCCGGGGAATTTAACGTTAAATTTGTTGATCGCTGTTCGATATGAAATATCGCAAATTCCGTAACATTTCATCAAATAAATTCGTTGTTGCAATCTTACCATAATTGTGATCTTCGTGATTGCAAATGTCGTTTCACTTAAATTTGAAACAGACAAATAATTAAATGTCAACAGAATTTCAAGGCAATACGATTATCAACAATAATTTGAACTTAGTTAAATTTTTGAAAGTAAGCAAACACGTTTTCAACATTTATATGCATACAGAAGGTAATCAATCAGTGCATTCTAATAGTTTTAAGGCAAGCAAAAACTTTTGTAAGTTTTTCCCCGTGTGCACCAAATCCGTGGACACAGTGTATATATTAGAGTTCTAAGTTTGAGCACCTATTAAAACTAACTTGACGCCCATTAAACGCGATTTATCTTTTACCGTATACAGGGGTGGGCATTTACAATTTAAAGAGGCTCAAGAGTAAAGTATAGCTTATTTTTCAAAATAGGGGAAAATTTTGTTAAAAAAAGTTGTTCAGAATTCACAGTTACAGTCAGAGATATGAAATCACGGTCTCCTATCTCAAAAATAAAAAATTACCGCATCGTCTTAATCGCCGCAAAGTTACTTTTAATTACACAAATAAGAATCCTTAGCTATAATATTCGCTTCTCTTGTTATTTCCATTACATCATTTCGCTAATTAGAAGATTAACGTTTATCATTACCTCTCCAAACGTAAAAAACTATCGAAAAACGTATTTCATAATTATTTTATTTAGTAATAAAAAGGAATAATGGTAATAACCTTTCTACGTAATAGTAGATGGTTTAGTAGAATCTTCCTAAATAATAAAAGAAAACAATCAGTTCTAGATATACGATTAAAAAAAACCTCGTCGTAGATTAAAAAGTAGACCTGTAGACTTTGAATTTACACATTGTAATCATAATAAAAAAAACAAACAAGGTATTTAGGTCGATACTAAAAAACCCTACGATTATCAAGAATAAATATTGATTACGTCTCTCTTATAAAGATAAATGCTCAATTTAATGAATTGGCGTGGAAACAAAGTAATTTATTCCAAGCAGCATAAAATACTCAAATTGGTTACTGTATTGTTTCATTAAGTGGAGTATCTGAAGTACTATTTGGTATTCGTTAGTTCACGAGATGTGCACGCGTACTCTTCCTAAGAATCTTTTTATCGAGAACAGGCACGATTAATGGAGGGATTGTCTTTTAATGCTAATTAATAAAATAGCAAGTTGTACCCAATGACTTGGAATAGAAAAAGGCATTATCTTGTTGTCGAGTGCCTATTAAATTTCAATTTTTAACACCTGCTATATCGATTAGAAGTGGTTACATAATTCAATTCATTGACGTTATTCACAATTGATATTGTTATCGTTAATATTCCCATATTAGCTACTCCATAGTAAGTCTTAAAAAAAACTATCGCAAAAGAAAGTAATTATCGTGACAATTGTCACATTTTTTGTGGTTGTTTACGATTTTGCGTACTTTGTATCCAAACATGTTAAGGTATATGTTGCAAGTTTGATAAACTAAATATTCATCCGTTTTCCCCCGGAAATTGCAACATTATGTTCGTGCCGCATGTTGCATTCCGAAAAAGTAGCCATAAATTTTGTTGGCTGACACCCTTCAACGATTCAACGATTTATCCGTTCAATTGTGTGATTATTTGCTTAATTAATAGATTAGTAAAAATTCCCTTTAAGTATAAGTAGGTGCAATAAAAATAAAAAATTTAGCTATTTGTAATGGTTAGTCTTCAGTAGATGTAGATTGCATGCTTAAGAGAGTCCAATGTTATGTTAGAACTTTCAGGACCTTAATCCCGGTAAGAAATTCGCGGAACTCCCCTTTCACAGCATATCGAAATGTATTAGTAAAGTTTTTAGAGGTCAAGATATGAACGTATGTTCCAATTCGCGTAATACACTTAAAAACCTTCTTGGCAATCCGAAAGATAAACCGAACATTTAGGAAAGGGCTGGAATTTATAAAATTACATGCAGTGACTGTGGCTTTGTCACAGTTATTGCATACTGGTCAAACGAAAAGAGCGATAGGTACCAGATTCAAAGAACACATCAGGTGTTACCGATTTGGTAGATTAGAATCGTCAAGTGTAGCACAATACAACGAAACCGGGCATAATATTAAATTAGAAAACTTGAAATTAATTAACTTCGCCGCAGGAATCAGACGCTTACGAAACTATTTACGTAAATACCAACAAAAATTGATTGATAGAGAGAACGGACCGTTGTCGTATTCAGTTTTATTTGATTTTTTTTGGAGTAAGCCTGCACATCCTACTACAATCACCTTTTCGTCTATCTTCCCGTATTTTTTTCGCATGTTTTAGAGTATGTAGGCGGCAAAAGTAGATATTTGTAATTAGTAAGTTTCTTACATTATTCGGTCACCGGTTGAGAATGTAGTATTGTAATACTAGTAATTTTTGATCCGCCAACACTTCATTCAATTCAATTATCTCGATCAAGCTTTACATAGGAATCTCATGACGTCAATTTCATTTAATCATGTACACATATTCGACGAAACCTTCTATAATACAATGATGCATGTAACGAGGCTAATCCCAGACTTTAAAGTACAATAAAACGAACGAGAAACCAATCCTAATCTCGTGCGATAGACCGCTTAAATCCTTTACGACTTTACGAGATGGAATTATTGCATTACGCGAAAGACCATGTTGCGGTTGATTACGTTAAGCATTAACGTCCATGACTAAGCAATATTTTTCCGCGAGTATGTTTTAATTGTTTTTATTTCTAGTTGCTGTTTGGCGAGAGAACAAAGTACAACTAGTACACCGAAATTCTACTATGTGTTTCACAAACAAGGAAGTAACTATTAAGATTACGATGTGTAGAAATCCTCATACCGTGCGTGAAAGTCGGTAACTACTACTACCAGTTCAAGTGTTCACTCTATTAAACCTTGAAGCAGTATTGGGGAAGAACACTGAATATAAAAAATTGCCACGTACATTGAGAATAAGGTGTAAATTTTTATACATCTTCTCAGTAGCTTCCTAACTCATTTTTTATCACTAAGGATCATGCTGCACCTTTCTGATCTTATTTTATCGAGAACGGTTTAAATAAGAGTTAATATTTAACGTCGAAATTATAGCAGGTTAGGCTCTTTAAATTATATTACATAATCAATAAAAACTTTGCGCTTGTTTAGGTATTTATGGGAAAAATATTTAAAGTATTTCAACTTCAAGTGTATATTTTGGCTACAATTGCAGTTTTTTGAATCACCTTAGCCTTGAACACTACAATAATACCGTCATAAAATTTGCATAAATACATGAAAAACCGTGTCGAGGCATAAAGTAAACGTTATTAATATTAGCAATAATTTTAATTGCATTCGAACGCAATTCATTCTGCACGTTCGGCTAAAATTTTCAGTCGTTTATTGCTAAGATATACTAATGCTAAACCTGGCTCAAAAGAACTGTTCGGGATTTTTTATGCTCACTAAAAAATACTTTTATTTGCTTACATAAGAAATCTCAAATGGCTACTGTAGTTTAGCTTTTACCAAAATGAAGTTATTTCAGAGGTTGGGAAGTAAAATTTGTTAGAAAAGAATATCTTAAATTCGTATTATTTGCCCTTGAGCCATAACTGCTATTAATATATCTACTTTTCCTTTCACGTATCAATTACATAGCATTTTTTAAAATAGTGTAATTTACTACAAATCTTGCATCATTGCTCTATTTCTCTGCTCTATTTTTATAATGTGAAAATTAATTGTTACTCCCGAAGAGACTAAATAGTTAATTGAAAATGAATCTAAACAATAAATAAAATCAATATTCCCTGATCGCCCCAACAGCTATACGAACTACTTTTTCGAACACACCCTGTATACTAATATGAAAATTTTCGATATAAATCAGAGTAAATATTCGAGGTAAATACAGATAATTAAAACTATAATGGCATTACTTTTTTATCTTGCTATTCCCTTATTCGGCTACATATTAAATTTGGAAAAACCCAATTTGTACAGATTTACCTTTAGGACAATTGTCGCATTAGAAATAGCACTTTTGGCAGCATGAGTAAGTAAAATCATTTATCTTTTTTTTTTAGACGAATTCTCTAAAATTCAAACGGGTGATTTTTTGACGGATGGAATATGGAATATTTAAAATCTCAGGTACCTATCCACTTCCTCACATTTTTCCTTTTTCTTTAATTTAATAATTAACGCCCTTTTTTTATCTGAAATAAACGTCTGTAAATAGAACTAAAACGTGTTGAACATCAATGCCAAAATTATACGTAATTTTTGCGAATTTCAACGCCTTCATTTTAAATTATCCACTTTTAAGGATCCGTGGTATTCCGCCGGTAGCTTAAGAGCTCTGTAAGCGTAACCAGAATAACATGCTAACCTATAAAACCAGATTCGCATCCTTCCGAAGGTTATTCAAAGTACTTACCCTATATTTTAGTACGATATCCGGAAATTCCTACTTCTCTAGGCTACTACGTACACGTGAAATGGTGCAGGATTCCGAATTAACAACACATATTAACACGATTAACGCATATTCCATTTAGAACTACGGATTCGACGATGCCATTACGAACAACACCATTGCGAAGACTGATTTCGTCTTGAAAAAAGGCACGTTCTGGAATACGATCTTTGTTGTATAATTATGCCATATGCATGCATAATTTAGATTTACGAGACGCAACAGAATGGAAAAAAGGCGTAAACGAAGTCATGTACGGTTTTAAACGTAAAAGGCAAAAGTAATTTTGCTCATTTAAAGTACGTAGCCTGTGCAGAGATTGGCGCGGGGAGTCAATTTTGTAACGTCCCACATCTGTCATCTCGGGCTAGGTTATGTTTCACAAATTTCACCTGTGACATGGGTTGCATAGTTAACTGGTTTGGTGACGTAAAATAAATATTCTTGGATTTTCCACTGATTCGAAAGAAAGAAATTAAGCGAAGTTCAACGCGAAATTACGTTCCAATAATTATTGCTTATTATATTAAAACGTTCATTAAATCAATGAACATATCCAGAAAAATTGAATAACCGGCGACCCACATAACACCCACGTATTACGAACAGTCTAAAAAGAGTAATAAAATAGGTGTGTTTGTAAATACTTCACCGAATACCTGGCAAATACGTATATTATCGCTTGTCAATTATAAAAATCAATATTATTGTTCTATTTCCACAAGCCATGGGTTTATTCGGCAAAACGCCAGAAAGAAATCCGAAAGATATGGTACTTCATGATTTAGCTGATGTAGTGAGTGTTTAATTAGATCCAATGTTTTAGGTCAATGAATGGACACATAAATTGAGAAAAGAAGGTTACCAGTTGGATAGGCAAATAAGAGGTAATAGATCATCTGATATGATCAATCCTTGATATTTATGTTTGAATGTTTTAGCTATACAACGGGAAGAAGAAAAAGTGAAACGATCTTTGAAAGAAGCAGCTAAAAAAAGTGATAGGGAAACATGCCTTATCTTAGCAAAAGAAATACTTCACGCAAGGAAGGCGATTACTAAAATCTATACCTCGAAAGCGCATATTAATTCGGTTCAATTACAAATGAAGAATCAATTGGGTAGTTATTAAATTCTTTAGTAATCCTGAAGTTTGTGGTTCCCATTTCGTACAGCTACTGTTATTATATAAAAATCCACGTAATAATACCACATCAGTTACTCGAAAATTAAAATATTTTAGTTACAAATATTTCAACTTATTGGTTTAAAAACAGCAAGAATAGGTAATATAATTATACAGAGCGAGAAAGAACAGTTAAATTTTCAATAATTTCATTAATGACATTTGCAAAAATTCTTTGGATACTGGATCATATTTTGATATTTAAAAATGAGCAAATAAATGAGAGTTACATACATGCTCAGAAGAGCAACATGAAATGGGATCTGTAAACTACAGGATTACCAATTGTCTTATTTTCCCATGCTTTAAATTGAACCCTTGGAATCTTTTAGCTACTTTGAGAGTTGCTGGTTCATTGGCAAAATCAACGGAGGTTATGCAAGCAATGCAACGGCTAGTAAGAATACCCGAGGTTGCCCATACAATGCAAGAGCTCTCGAAAGAGATGATGAAAGCAGGAATAATAGAGGAAATGCTTGATGAAACTATGGATAGCATGGAAGACAGTGAGGAAATGGAGGATGCGGCGCAAGCTGAGATCGATAAAGTATTATTCGAAATTACCGAAGGCAAATTGGGAGAAGCTCCATTGCCTCCTGTTGGAGATGCGGAGAAGGAAACGAAAGTTGCCGGACCCGAAGAAAGTGAGGAGGAATTGCAGGAAATGCAGACAAGATTAGCAGCTTTAAAGTCTTAAGTAAAAAAATCAATTTTATCTTTTAAAGAATTTCTAAGTCACAAAATGTATTTAATACAGTAAATAACTTAGACTTAGTTGCAATTGCTGTTTAAAATCTTGTTGAAGTGCATCGTAAATATTTTTATATGTATAGATACATATATGTGTAATAATTTTATTAAAAATATAAATAAGCTGTAAATATTAACCAAACGCAAGAGCATAAGTATTAAATTAAATATTTGGCGCACGCTGCTTTTGTTTATATTGTAATATTTAATAAAGTACGCAAGAAATGCCATAACATACAAGTTAAACTAATTAATCTTAGCAATGAATTAATGTACGGTTGCAGGTGCTTGCAGTGATTTTCTAGTAAATAAATTTAAAAAAATTACCATTACATACCAGTTCAAATATTTACACTGTTTCTTTGATTATGTATTACTTATTCCTTAATAAATTAATAGTTCGTCAGTATTTGATAATAATTGGTATGTTCACACATTGATAATTAGTTGGATAGTAGCTCTATAATATGGACCCTAATTTTTGCTGAGATAATCGACAAAAGCATTAAAAAAATACAATCATTATGGTAGGTGAAATTTGAATCTGTTGTTAATAATTTACAAAGCAGCGTTTGTAAGTATAGTGAAGAATAAAGCTTGGTACTTATTTTTGTACAATTGTTTTAATTATTTTGTCCCTTTCGTTTTTATCTCAATTGGTGTGTGCCATATATTTAAGGTCAGTGTTGCGGTACTGGCGGTATCGGGGCTGCTTCTTAGCTTCTGTTTTGTTAAATTATTTTTTTATTTTTATTTTTATAGATGAGTTAACTATCATATATCCCTGGTACTATTTCCTATTGTATTGTACCATTCAGTCATATCATTCTCATATTATATTATTTACTGTGTTATTCGGTTATTTCTTATTGTATATATTTACCCAATTAGAGATTTATTGTCTATAGTCAGATTCGATATACGTAAATAACAACTTAACGTTTCCATAAATATGTACCCATCGTTTCCGAAAATTAGATACATTTGGTGACGCATATTTACAGAATCCTTTCTCTTGTCTTTGTGTTCCAACTAGTTATATTCCATCATAATTGCAGATCAAACTTAAATATATTTAAGTTGGAAAGAATTGTTTTTATTCGGCATACAACATAAGCTTTTTATTCGTTTTGGCAGCGTGTTATAGTTTTTATCATATTCTTCTGTATCTGTTGCACGAGCTCTTTTCAGTCTCGATGTAAGATTGTCTTCGTGTAGTGTACTAAATTAATTCTTTTCAAAGACTTTTATCGTTAATTGTTAACAGCGCCTTGGATTCCTAGTTTGAGCAGTTTTTCTATCAATTTATTTTTTTTATTGTAATAAAAAATAAAAATGATTTCTATAAACTCATAGATCTATTAAAAAAAAAAATACAAAACAATAGATCTTTTACGACACATTTAAAAATATTTAACATACACGAAAACAATACATACGACTCGTTCTATTCATAATATAGATAAGTATAGATGAAAAAGTCAAGAAAATGTAACTTATTAACTATTTAAGTATTCATTGTAAAAAATGCATAGGAGAATTTATGAAATTTTTATATTATGAAATAAACGTTATTATTATTCATTAATTACTGTATGGACATTACATCAATTTCACATCAAGAATCATGATTGTATACTAGACATATTTCTCTCCTTATGTCACTAATAACATATGTTTATTATAGTTAAACATAATTCATGCAAATATCATATTCGCTGCTTCACATATCGCATTAAAATTAACTTGAGAAGAAGTACGATTGTTCTCATTAGTCCCACAAGAGTAAATTATTGAGTAGCGCAGCCCAAAATACAGCAATCTACCTAAGTTTTCACAATTAATTTATTACTTCATTTGAAACACTGACTGGAAAAATATGCAACACAACGAGTATATATATATATATTCTTTTTCAGTTGGTTTCTGTAACGATGTGATAAATTAATTGTGAGCGCTTAGAACTTATCTGATATCTGGATCTGATATATGGATATCTGTTCTAAGAAGTAGGGATAGTACATGCATGTTTAGTTTTAGAAAAAGTTTTTTCTCACTTCATTCGGTCACCGGTTGATGATGAGGACCATTCGTGTCCTCGAAACGGCCATCCCGGACTAATTATTATATTACTATATAATAAATTAAACTTGTGTGGTGCGAAGGGTGACGATACTTATGTGTTGTTTACCATACTACGTCACAGTCCTTACCATCATTATTGCTTAGAACTTAGTAATTGAATAGGTTGCTTTATTTTAGGTTGCCCTACCCAATAATTTATCCTTGCGGAATTAAAATTAAATTAAAAGGGAATGTATTTAACGGAAAGTATGTAAGAGTTAATATTAACGCCTCTTCTTCTTCTCCTGCTTCCTAGCCCGGTGATGCGGACGTCTAGGCGTGTTATGTGGGGTACTCTGTTCAGAGCTCTCGTCATCACTTTCAACCTGCAAGGTCTCCTAGTGAGAATTGAACGCACATATCTCGTTTAGACAGTTAAATACCCTATTCAGCCAATTGTTGCTCTCGTCCACGGAATCCGGCAAACACATGCAGGCGATTAAACAGACGATCTGAAACATAGCTCCCAAATACAGACCGTAACGTACTATGGTAGCGGTCATATCTTCCACTCCTATATTAATTGCGGCGTTCATGTTACACTATTTATCTTATTTCTAATAAATTTATGTTTTAAACCGTTGAATATTGTAGTTTAGGTATTTATTGTAGAATCAAATTAACCTGTATTTACACGAATTGCTGTATATGTCAAATTACGTCAAACATTAAGCATCTTAATATTCCAAGTTTTGCTTAGCACCCCTGTAACCCCAACTGCTCCGGAGGGGCGATACAATCCCGCATGCGCAGTTAATTTGCTTGCAGAGAAGTGTTGACAATTTGTTGTTTCATATTACATCACCCATATCTCTTTTTATCTGTACCGTCTGTTGTGACATGCTCTCGGAGCTGTTCCGGAATAGCTCTTTTAGCTCACTATGTATACAATGCCTACGTGAGTGTAGTCTGAACTAAATTCAATACATCAATTACCTCAATATGAATTTAGTTAAGGTCGGGTATTCACAGCGCGCGACAAATTTAAAAGTTGCATATTCTGATTTCAATATTGATTACAGCAGTGATCACTATTTGTAACTAATTTATTTTTTTATTGGTGTTACAAGTTTATAAGGAGGCCGCTGTGAAAATTCGACCCTAAAAGAAAATATGCTGTTACGTTAGTTTGGCTTAACCCTTTTACTATCTTCCATAAAATCATTTTCTCGCGGTTCTTTAGTATTCCAATCACAGTTTCCCCATGACAGGTGTAATATTTCCCAGCACGAATGTCAACTGTCAACAATAAAGTTAGAGAAGAATGTTGGTAAACCTAATAGCCTAAAAGTATCTGCTTCCACATTGCCAACATAATCAGTCTATCCTGCATTCCCCACCACCAGAATTTCGTACCTATATTTTCTATTCGAGACGAATGATCAATATTTTCGAACGACAACTTGGTTATTTTGGTTAATCCGTAGTTAATTATTTAAATAGAGCACCGTTATATGAACGTTAAGTGACAATGAGATGGAAGAGCCAATTTTGGCTAGCCTTTATAGTAATTTTGTATACAGCTTTGGTTGTATTGGCGGAATTAGGTGACCCGTACAGGATACTCGGCTTGAAGAGAACGGCCAACCAAGCCGAAATTAGGAAAGCGTATAAGAAACTCGTTAAAGAATGGTTGTACCTACAAAGAAGTGACATTTATCATAAATGAGTGAATCATTGTATTTTTAGGCATCCCGATAAAACTAAAGATCCATCAGCTGAGGATAGATTTGTTGAAATAAAGCAAGCCTACGAGCTCCTGTCAGATCCTGATCGGAAACTGAAGTATGATCAGAAAGGAATAACAGAGGATGACTTCTATTTGAAGCAAGAATATGCACGGTATCGGCCACCCCATGCCTTCGAGGATATCTTCGGATATGCACACTTTAACTTCCAAGAGAACGATATCACTTTTTTTCATAGACTCGCAATTACAACAAGGTACAACATGTATTAGCAAATATATAGATTAATTAACAGGTATGATTTGTTATAGGCAATTCGATAAAATAATTGTACCAAAGAGTATACGTGTGCCTCACTTCATATTTTTCTATACCGACTGGTGTTTTCCTTGTTTACAATCTGCCCCATATATGCGGAAGTTAGCTGATTATATCGAACCATTTGGTATTAACTTTGTAACAGTCCATAATAGTAATGAGCCGAACCTAGGACGTAGACTGAATATACATACATTACCATGTTTAGTGTTATTGTTGGATGGAAATATCTACGTTTACAAAGAAAGTATTACAAACTTACAAAAAATAATAGGTATGGTAAAATTACAATATGATGCCCGATTTTTAAATGATTCTTGTAGAGTTTTTACGTAAAAAACTGCCATATAGGTTAGTTACCACAATTGATGAGAGTGAAATTGATGAATTCCTTAATGGATGGGAGGATAACAAAGTGCGGGGTTTAATTTTTGAACCGGGAAATGTAATACGATTGCGATATTTAATCACTGCCTATCGTTTTAAAGACCGAGTAGTGTTTGGGTAAGGAAGTTTGATACAAGCGTTTATGCAGTGATGAATTTTTTTTTTGTAGTTTTGTAGAATCCGAAGAAATTAGGAAGAAATACCAAATAGCAAGTGATATGGATACTGTTTTACTGTTTAATGAAAATGCAACACGTCCAATAGCTAGTGTTAGTATGAAAGACATACCTTCAACAACGTTGCATCATATAATCTCTTCAAATCAATACTTAGCATTACCACGGTTATCATCGCAGGTAAGTTAAATGTTTAACATCGTAGTTATATAATGGGATTTCCAAAATAACCAATATAGGACATATTGGATTCTCTATGTCCCTGTGAATGGAACAAACCAAGAAAACGGTTGTGCGTAGTTCTGGTAACGTCAGCTTCGAGCAGTCACAATCCTCATAGAGAAGCATTTAGAAGTTATGCCCAAAATGCACCATACAGTATTGATAAAGTGAGGTTTGCCTATATTTACCATGATAAACAGACAGAATTTGTTAATTCTCTAATACCAGGTACAGAATTCTATTTTTCAAATTTTAAAAACACTTAAATATTTTTTCTTAAAATAGAAGGGAAAACGGTGGAACCTCTGTTAAGAATTGTAATCATCTGGAGAAGGGACACCTCACATGTTAAGTATGAATGGGTTGATGATAAATGGCAATTAGAAGAGACATATCTGAATGATACAACTCAGAAGCTGGAAAGTACTATTAGCAGGTTGTTGAGGTCGTCAGAAGCATTAACTTATGAAGCTTTTGTTAAGGTACACGATCTATGAAGTTGCCGAACATAGTGATTATGTAATGTTTAAATTTGAATTTTTTTTATATTTTGTTTTTGTTTATACACACCTTGTTCAAAATTTTCCTATACATTTAAAGACCAATTTCACTGATATATTGGTAATTCACACCAGAGATTTGCTTTGTCATTTCAACTTTTGGCCTATTGGTTATGTAACTCATTAATTTTCAGGATCTATTTGATGAACATGCAAAAGGCGTCGTAGGAAGAATTTTTACCAAAGTAGTAACCCTATGGAACAGCGCCTATGATAGTTTAAGCAAAGATCAGATCCTACCTGCCTTATCTATATTGGGAACTATTGTATTTATAATAGCGGTAGGCTATGCGATGGCGTATCTCGTGAGGATTGAAGAAGAGAGCATTAAAAAACAGCAGAGCGGAAAAAACGGAAACAACAACAATAATCCCAACAGCGCAAGCGTCTATCAACCAGAGTTAAAGATACATGAATTAAGAGCTGAAAAATACCATGGTTTAGTGCGATTATTGAAGCCAGGATGTCGAACAATACTCCTTGTATTGGATATGCAATCGAGGCAGCAGTTAATACCGCCTTTTCATAAAGCATGTTGGCCGTATCGGAAGTGAGTTTGAATACAGACGCTTAAAACTCAACATTAAAATATTTGTTTCGACAGGAATAAGACGCTGATGTTTGCTTATATGTTAGTGGAAAGAGGACTTAGTTGGTATAAAGACCTGCTAGAGCTCTCGCTACCGGATCCCAACCAAAAACTCAACATAAACCCTCGAAATTGCGTCGGGACCGTTTTGTCGTTGAATGGGCATCGAAAATATTTTTGCATGTTCCATGCGAAGCACAGAGAACTTAAGAAAAACGGGGTATGTTCCTTCTCATTTCTCGAGGTATAGTAGTTAGCTAGCTAAAACTATTTTGTTGACATATTCTTTTTACTATTAGAAAAAACCGAAGGCTAAATCCAGCAATGGGACCAAAGATTGCGAAGCTGCTGCATTCATAGGTTTCGACTCGTCATCTTCAGAGTCGGACCAAGAAGTCCTCCTTGAAGGTGATCTTTTGGACGGCTTGCCGAACTGGCTAGATCGACTATTCGAGGGCACAACTCATCGTTTCCATATAAATTATTGGCCGGATTTCCCGAACAAATGAAACGTAAGCTGTCGCGTATTTATTTCGTTTAGATGGTAAAGATTAGTTTGTTTATTTAATTTTTTGTATGCGCTTGTTTTAATGTTCAATATTACGTTCAAAATTCCAAAGAATAGACAAGCAAACGATGTTTCCTAACCTTACTTTTGAATGCCAATATTATTGGGAAAAAATATTGGCGATGACGTTTGACGGTTACAATGATCGTATAACACACCCCTAACCAAAGGGTCGTTTGACGCGGTGCATGGTTCTGTACAGAATTATGGACATGTTCATATACAAGTACTCAAGGTCATTTTTCAATACATAAAACATAACCGTTTCTCATTCAAAATCAGGCATATTTTCTGTACAGAATCACGTATTGAAATAAGACGCGTCCTATTTAGAAATGCACGTGAAAAACGCTGGAACACCTCACTATTACCCCTTACCACAACACTTCACTAAAACTGGACCCACGTTTCGATAGCTAAGGTATTATCTTCAGCAGCAATACTGAACGTTCGGTATGAACGTGCTTCCAGTTTTAGTGAAATGTTGTGATAAGGGGAAATAGTGAAGTATTTCAATGTTCCAGTGCCACAGTGTTCGGGTACATGATTTAGTACATGAAAAAGTGTGAAATTCTGTACAGAATCATGGTTTATATCCAGCGGCCCTTACATACAATTTAAAACTTGCGAAACCTTAATGAAAACATTAATTAGAGACAAAAGCTTTTTAACTAATTTTTCTAATATATCACAAAATTAATTATAACCTACCTTCCTGTTAACGTTAACATTTCTATAAGAAGATAGCGTAGTAAATAATGAGACGTCTAGGTTAGAATTTTTATATCTCGGAAAAAAATTATTTAGAACAAACAAATAGATAACGCAGGTTAGGTTAGATATTTGTAACTCACTTCGTTTAATATTAATGAGCACATTAGATTCTTTACAAAACGAGCAAAACGAGATTTATTCTTCGTATTGTTAATTTTTTTTCACATAAGAAATATTCATAATAGTTCATTTCACGCGAATTTTTTTATTTATTCATTTCGTTTTCTAGTAAGAATTATGTAAGAAGCAAAATTTAAATCATCTTGTGTGATCGAAGTTAGTGGACCAAAGTAAAAAGGTTGACTACATGATTCTTACTTTTCATGGCGAACTAAAAAATTTAAAGGAAAGTTGTATTTAATAGCATGAATATTACGGATCTTATATTTGTTTCCAAAGAAACTATTCCTTGTATATATATAATAAAAAACAAATATGATATTATGTAAGAATAGGCAAAAATTCTAGTTTGTACCAAGATATTAATTTGCCATTTGTAATTATTATTGTTCTAGTCATTGCTGTACATTTTATTTATTATAATACCAGTATATGTAAACAATTGTGTAAATATATTGTTTTTATCTATTTTTAAGGTTATTATGTCAATATATACAGTGCGAAACTGTTGAACTAACTGGAATTGTTGTTCGCGACCCACGACGTAACATTCATCAATTCCAGATGGAAAGTTGGTGCTGTATATATAAAAATTTAAATTTTGTATGTTTCATATTTAGTTTGTGCATCAATCCAATTTCCATTTCGATCAAAGTAACCAGTTAGCCTAAGTCGTTCACTGCAAGACTGCTTGATAAATGTAAATTGTGTACATCCATATTAGTCTAACACATCCAAGACTGGCTTCTGTACATTTTTAATAAGCATATGTATGTATTATTCAATTGCAGACCTTTCATCGGTTATTGCCATTCGAAACAATATCACAATAGGTGTTGCAAAAGTCTTAATCGGAACATGTTTCAAAATAATATCGAGAGTAACGGAACTTGAAAGAAATAACGAAGATGCATTTATAAATGAAATTGTTCCAAGAGGATTTTTCTTGAACGCCTTTTCGATATCAATTTTGCTGAGAATGGACATTACATTATATTAAATTTATTTATAAGAAAATATAAACCTCTTTAAGAAAATTCGCTGATTTTTATTGATATTGAATATGGTTTTAATTGTATTATTTTATAGTGTTTTCCATGGAGCTCCCCTAGAGCGCACTCGTACCTTCCAATACTGCCAATGGAATGTATTATTCTTGCATCGAGCTGTTTTACTTGTCATGTTTCATCGGGAGGATACCGCCCGTCGATTCACTGGTGCCAGGTGAACCTTAAATGCGCAGTAAAAAATCGGACTGTTTGCGCTGGGGACACAAGGCTATTGTTGCCAACCAATTTTTATACTTTTTTTCCTAAATAAAGCCGGGTTGGATTTAGTAATTAAAATCCTCCTAGCGAAAATGTATTCGGCAGAACAATCTGCAAATATGCGCTTGACACCTAACTACACAGTTACAAAAGTCTTCACAAGTCAACACAAATTAGCACTAAAAAAATACCTAATAACTTGTTCAAAAATGTCCTATGGTCATTGACATCATATCAGCTGAGAATTATACTAGGCTGAGTCCAGTTTAAGAATGAGAGAAGAAATAAGTAGATCTTAGGTTTTGATCTAAAATAAATTTATTTCATATTGTCTAGAGCTACATCTTTATTCGGGCTTGCTGGTGCTAACTTTATTGAGAAGTCGACTTCCGCTGCCAGTGTAACACTGCATGCTTGATAATCTCTTGATCTGTTCCGTTAAATCATTAATTCTTTCATCTTTAATTTTCAATAAGCTTTCTAAATGCACTACCTAGAATAAATTTGGAAATCGCAAATTGTAACAATGATTTATTATTTCTTTCTTTGGTGCATCACATTATAGCAATTAAATTGCCTTTACCCTTTACCTTAGTCCTTAGCGTATTAATCTCATTATCTTTGGTTTCGAGATCCTTCGTCATTGAATCGTACATATCAGATGGCACAATTTTCTGTTCGAGAATTTTCGAACCGGTCTTCACTCTGATTGGTAGTACCACACCTACAATTTTTAAAATTCAACATATCCCAATTTTAACACTGCGTAGGCTTGACACGGTCGGTATAGCTATTACTGCTATTAACTTCTTCCGGGTTTCGCGTAAGTTTTGATGTTGCATCGCTATTTACCAACATACTAGCAGAACCTGGACTGCAAGAGAAAGAAGAAAATAGAAATTGCCCTTCCTGGCTGTAATGGTGAAGAGAACGGAAGAGGAATTACTACAACACGCGGTATTTAAAAAGAAGACGCACACCGACAGATATCTACCATCATCCGATGCGGAAGACGATGGTAATTAAAACCTTACTATCCAGAGCCGAAACCATCAGTGATGAGCTACGTCTAGCCAATGAGAAGATAAAATGGTTACACTGACATTGAGATAAGAAGAGAAACTAGGAAGAAATTGATTCTAAAGACGACTATAGAACCACAGAGAGGGAGCATACGTAGCGGGAGTCACCGAAAAGGTAGGACGAATTCTGAGGAAACAGGTCGTACTAGTACGTTTCGGGACTACAAAGTCAATCTACCAGCATCTACCGACCGCTAAGGACAAGATAAACAAAAATCGCGTCTCACTGCGGGCAGTGCTACGTCGAACAAACACGAAAAGCTATCACAGTAAGAATCAGCGGTGGCAGAACATTAGACATAAAATGGATTTCAGCAACGTAAAAGTGGTAGCCACCAGCAAAGAATTGCGAAAAAAAAACTCCTCTGGGAAGCCATAGAAATAGAAAAGAATAAGACCGTCAACAGAGAAGAAGGGTAACACCTTAGCAACACGTAGGAGGGTCTACTAAGCAGAATCGTCACGCTCATTAGAACAGAAACTTCACTTGAATGCACCAACGGCGTATATAAGAAGAATGGCCGACAACGGAGAATCAATTCAGTTATCCTGAAGAAACCGTCAGTGATGAGTTACATCTAACCAATGAGAAGATAGAATGGTTACACTGACATTGACATAAGAAGAACCACTAGGAAGAAATTTCCTTTAAAGACGACTACAGAACCACCGAGAGGGATGGCGTGTTTACCATCCGTAGCGGGAGTCACCGAAAAGGTAGGACGAATTCTGAGAACACAGGTCGTACTAGTACGTTTCGGGACTGCAAAGTCAATGCACCAGCATCTACCGACCGCTAAGGACAAGATGGACAAAAATGCGGGCAGTGCTACGTCGGACAAACAGGAAGAGCTATCACAGTAAGAATCAGCGGTGACAGAACATTAGACATAAAATGGATTTCAGCAACGTAAAAGTGGTAGCCACCAGCAAAGAATTGCGGAAAAGAAACTCCTCTGGGAAGCTATAGAAATAGAAAAGAATAAGACCGTC
The DNA here is from genome assembly GCA_902654985.2 of Oryctes borbonicus. Classification (NCBI taxonomy): domain Eukaryota; kingdom Metazoa; phylum Arthropoda; class Insecta; order Coleoptera; family Scarabaeidae; genus Oryctes; species Oryctes borbonicus. Next base: position 3,097,163 of record LR736876.1, read on the forward strand.
AACAGAGAAGAAGGGTAACA
>LR736876.1:3097192-3138876 GCA_902654985.2 Oryctes borbonicus
AATAAGACCGTCAACAGAGAAGAAGGGTAACACCTTAGCAACACGTATAAGGGTCTACTAAGCAGAATCGTCACGCTCATTACAGCAGAAACTTCACTTGAATGCACCAACGGCGTATATAAGAAGAATGGCCGACAACGGAGAATCAATTCAGTTATCCTGAAGAAACCGTCAGCATGAACAGCGAAACGTCGAGCGAAAGTTTTGACACACGGCAAAACCCGGAAGAAGTTAATTCCAAGTTATCAAGTTGACCTGAACTCTTTGGAGACAATCCTTCGACCATGTAGACATTTTCGCCGCTGTTTCCTTTATTTTTCTTCTCTTTCTTCTGAATCTTAGCCTTGATTTCAGATAGTACCCATTCGATCGTACCAGATTTCGCGTTCGCTAGTTCCTCGATTGTTTTTGGCGTTAAATTTATGTTCAATTTGCACAAAACTTTCTTATTTAATATTGTCCAGTTCACCACCTTTTGGGCGACTGCATTTTTCGGGCTATAGTTGTGTAAATCGACTGTTTTCGGAAAATGATGTTTCAGTATCTCCGCTAAAGGCACTGGAAATATTGAAAATTGCGCGTTTGATGTGATCAAATTAAAACCGACTTACCGGCGTCCGAAAAATCCCGTGCAATGTTACGTTTTTGCCGCGAGATCGTGTAACCGTCGATCCATTTGTAAATATCCTCAATATTCAGTTCCATATATTTCTCAACGTACGATTTAATTGTGACAAACCTTCAGAAGAAACTGTTGAATAATACTAGAATTTTGACGTTTAATTCGCCGCTGAATTAATACGTCGTTTCCAAAGAAACGTTTTCTTTTTTTCATTAAATACAAAGCGAAATATAATGTAGTAATTGAATTTCCCGCTCAAATCTAGTGATTTTCTCACAATTCACGTATTACTATATTCATACTAGATGAAAAAAAATCTTACTCGACTACGCGTGCCCATATCAAATGATCTAAACGTACTGAAAAATATAAAATTATGTCCGAAACAAATTCATCCAGCAAAGAAGAAACTTCAGCGACATCGGTCCAAGTTCTATTTACGATGTCGCGAAAATCCACAAGTGAAAACGATACCGCCAAATCCTCGAAAGAAAATGACGATACGGTTTGCGCGGACATCGATTCAAACTCTATCGAAACTGGTGATGTACCGGATTCTATACTTTGCGTATTTTGGAATGGCGGTAAAATCGGCGCTGCATACTTCAATATACTTACCCAGCAGGTACCATTTAGTAATAAAAATAGTATTTAAATGTTTATAAGCAATAAATATTTTTTGATTAGATCCAGTTTTTGATTGGTTGAAATTAATCGTATATTTGTGATTAGTTCGTTGACATTCAAATTTCAACCAATCAAATCACATTTCATTTTCCGTCCGCTTCACCAGATTAGCAGAGGCTAGACAAACTCGTGCTTATTCGTCTTATGCGAATGGATTCGTGTTGCCTACTGATTTCCCCCAGAGTCGATGAAACACGAGTCTGTCTAGTCTCTCCTTTTTCTTGAAGCGCACGGAGTCTGGCGAACTTTATTAATCACATTTTAGCTGTACGTTTTATCAGATATGATGGATCCTGCCCCTCAATACATTATTACGAGAAATCTCTTCCGTGAAATTAATTTTAAACAAATTGTAACGATAGGAACTCCTTGCGATCGCTTTGTTAAATTAATCATAGACTTAATCGCAAGATCGGACGACAATACATTTGATTCCGATGAAATAAGACAAGTTCCACCTAACTTATCTTTATTACCCGTCAATGAATACTGTAAGTTTCCAACGTTCACATTTGTAAATTGTTTCTTGTGCAAAATTTAATTTCTTGTAGCTTATACAGCATGTCAATTCAAGCTCTTCTCTCTAAATTTACCTAACATGCCTGTTGATTGTTCTGAAGCTGAACGAGAGGTATTTTTCCATTCTTTACTCAATTTTGAGAATAAATTGTCTGTTCATGCATTGGGAGCGTTAATTAAATTCATGGAGATGAACTGGGCCCATCTGAAGGGGGACGAGAAGGCACCAAAATTGAAGTTTATGCATATTAATCAAGTATCCATGTTAGTATTTGTTTTTTCTTCCTTCCTATTCTTTGTTGTTCTTTTACATTGTTAATCATATGCAGGGAGAATCATGTTTATATCGACAGAAACACATTTCAAGCTTTGCAAATATTCCATAAGCGACCACATGATGCTACATCCAAGCATGGTAGACGTGCAGACTTTAAGGAAGGTCAAAGTATTTTCAAAATATTTTCTGGACATTGCAAATCGAGTTTGGGGTTTAAGCACTTAAGGTTTTTTTTTGTTTCCTTTGACATTTTTTTTAAATACAATAAAATTACTAAAGATTGAATTTTCAGACGTATTTTATTAAATCCCATTAACGATATCAACGAATTACGAAAAAGATTAAATTTTATAGACTTCGCCACTCAAATTAGCAATCTAGGTTTCGTCCAGGCGATGCAGAGCAGTATTCGAAAAATTTTCGATGTAGAGGAAATTCTAGTAAAGATCCGACATTCCAAAGGCACTACCCGCGATTGGGAGCATCTCTATAAGGTAACTCTAACTGCTCTGACAAGCAGTGGCGATTAAAGTTTTATCGATTTTAGACGATCTACAATATCCTGTTCCTCTACGAACAATCAGCACCACATCGAACATCAATTTTTCTCCTGAGCGATTTAGATGCTGTCATTACGACGAATCTGTACGCGCTTGAGAGCTGCATTAGGGATTCCATTGATTTTTCATGCCAATTACGTAAATACAGACCGGTCATAAAGTTCGGAGTGGATGAAGAACTTGACGCTAGTAAGTTTTTCGTCTGCTTTTCTTTTTTTTTTAGGTTAAATTCTTAAAAGTTGGCAAGGGAAGTGAATGCGCCTTAACACATTTACTGCCAACGACACCTGTAAGTGTATCGTATGAGATCAGCTGAGTACACCTGTGGGTGGCAAGCAACGTTTGGCATTATATAGGTTTCCGCCGATAGGTATAATCCACACCAGAATTTTCATTAATATGGCCGGTTACAGCTTTTGAATAAAATTAAACATGTAATTTAGTTTCCAATAATATAACTCACCGGCATCGTAAATACAATGTTGATATTGGGCCAACAGCAAACATGTTGAGGCAGTTTTACGACGCGCGCAAGGATAGATTTTGCTCATGCATTTAACACAGTTTGGCGTGATGGTTCGGTTTGCAATGGGTATTGACCGAGCTACTGACGACCTAGTGGAATGGACGATTGCGAAGCAGTGAGAGCAAAATGTATTGCTAGTCAGAATTTTCCGAATGAGATCATCATCGACATGTTGAACATCAAAATAAAGCTGCTACTGCACACCGCCTGTCTCATCCCCATTTTAACTTGTGGGGTCTTGGCATGGTCAACAACTGCCAAAAGTCACTTGCGAACGCTGCAAAACAGTATGTTTAGTAATAGGCAGCTCCGATTAGACTTGAAAATTCTACCGTTGGTTAAACATTTCGTAGTCTGGCTACTGGAACAAGGAAGATCAGTTCTACAAATTATACGCTGGCCAGGGAGAACCCTCCCAACCGTCTGCCGCCCGGGAGAAGACTGGAAATTGACCAGGATTCAGGGTAGAATTCATATTTGACTCCCACCAGGTCGCTTTTGCACTCATTATATCGAAAACTATCGAATTGATGCAACCAGCTATTTATGATTATGCACCCTAAAGACCTGTCGTCTGTCCAATAAAGAGAGGAAATAATGATGACCTTGGAGAGTTTTTTTGTCGGAAAATGAATACAAAATGTGGCATTACTTTTCAGTTTTTTTTTTATGCCAAAGGAAAGAATTTTTTTAGTTTATTTTTTGAATTATTTGCTTTATATGTGCTATGTGAGCATGATTACACGCATGGGATCACACGATGCATAAGATCTCATTGCAAACAGAGAATTCAGAATTGTGCGTTCTATACAGAATTATGTACCGTGTAAAGTAGCCTTTCCATTATTTTTTCACGATTGTAGAAAAGATGAAACGTCAGGATATGGGCGAACATCTTACAGCTGCGGCTAAATTCACTATAAATCAATTACCAGACACGTTATCCGAGTGCACAGTGGCGTACATACCGGAAATGGGCCACTTGTTAGTGACTAAGAAAAACGATCAAATAAGTGAGCCAAACCAATTGGAGCATTTAGGATTTCAATTCATGGTATTCGCATATATTAAATAAAAAGGGAATGTTGCGATTTTGTTTTCTTTTTATTTTAGTTTCAAATCAACGACATGTTTCATTATAAGAATGCCGTATGTAAAGGTGAAATCTTAATTTATCTGTTTCTGCGTAAATTATTTTTTTTTTACTTATTAGAATTAGACAAACACCTTGGATATATACAAGAAGACATCGTAACACACGAAATTCGAATTATCCAGCGTATTTCCAATTTAGTGCTGAAATACAGCAAAGATATCAGGGAGCCTCTCCAAATTATAGGTTTAATCGATTGGTAAATTAAAAACAATTGAAATATCTGTTATGTATCTAACGGTTTTGTTTTGTTATTTAAAGCTTAATCGCAATGGCAATTGTTGCTAAAGAAAAGAACTTCGTACCGCCAAATTTAAATAACGACAATATCATCGATATCCGGCAGAGTCGCCATATTTTGCTTGAAATGCAAACCGATAACGCGGTGCCTAATGATTTCAAATCGGGAGGTACCAACAGCAAGGTGAAGGTTATAACAGGACCGAATTCTTGTGGTAAAAGCATATACTTAAAACAAATCGCTTTATTGGTGTATCTAGCACACGTTGGATGTTATATCCCAGCAGAATCGGCCAATGTCTGCATGGTACATAGCATCCATTCAAGTATTCAAGTCAACGAATCGGCTGCTTTGCGTTTGAGCGCGTTTACGATAGATTTAAGTCAGGTAAGACGATATAGCGAATACGATGATTCACTAGTGCCCTTTTTCCACATCTAGATGTCGCAGATTCTTTACAATTCTCGCCAATCTTCCCTGGTCATTATAGATGAATTCGGTAAAGGTACAACAGGTCAAGACGCAATGGCTCTCCTCACAGCTGCCCTTACAAAGTACATTCTTAACCTGGATATCTGTCCGCACGTAGTGGTTTCTACACATCTCCAACAAATGGAGAAATACCTTCCAAAATCTCCCAACCTTTCGTTTCACACTTTCGATTATACTAATCATGGCGATACTATAATTTTTCTTTTTAAATTAATCGATGGAATTTCAGGCAGTTATGCTTTTGATGTTGCACAAGCTGCCGGTTTGAACATCGACATCGTCAACAGAGCAAGAGAAATTTACAAAGCTGTTAGGGATGGGACACCGTTAAGATCATTGAATAATTGTAATCAAGAAGGTTACAGTCTGGAATATTTCTTAAACATTGATGTTCCTCCATTTGATGAATAAATGTCTTGTTTGAGTTGAAGATGCCGAGATTAACTATTGTTATTTTTTTTTTGTAATTTTCCAATATATTTTATGAACATTAACTACACACGTGTAAATATATTTTTTGGGTTTTACAACAGAACGAGCTTTCACAGATAACAAAATCAATCTGCCCGACACACGCAATTAGTATGATCTCTTGAAGAGTAAAGAATTTAAAAAATATGAGCTAATTACATGCATAATTATGTGTCGTGTAAAACAGTCTTTACATCAATTATATACTTTTAAACTTCCCAGTATTTGGCAGCACTTGTGTTTTGTTGCTGTACACTTGAAATGAAAATGCTAGTTATTTAGAATCTTTAGCAAAAAAAAATTCGGTCACCGGTCGATGATGAGGACCATTCGTGTCCTCGAAACGGCCGTCCCGGACTATTTATTATATTATTATATAATAAATTAAACTTGTGTGGTGCGGAGGGTGTCGATACTTATGTGTTGTTTACCATACTACGCCACAGTCCTTGCTATCATTATTAAAAAAATATATATATTTCATCGTAGTACTCTGTGTTATAAAACTATGTGTAGCTTCACATTTAATCTACTAAATAAACGTATTTTGGATATTGGAGATCTTTATAAAACAATTTCTAGAAGAGCTTCTGGAACAAATAATGTACAGTTTGATTCGTGTTGTTTAAATTACACGAGTTAAACTTGGAAACGATTTCTTCGTTTTTCGACGATTTTTAATCTGCTGCTAAGAAGTCCAAAAAATACTCAAGTTAATAAAATTTGAAGTACCATTCCAACATATAAAACGAGGGAAAAAAGAATTTGGCGAATTACTTAAAGCTGTTGTAGAGTATGTTTATTACCAATTTCGGAAGTAGTTCTGATGTACAAATCTAGGAAGTATAGATGCAGCATCAGTTTGATGTGTGTGCATAGCTTGCACTGTCCTATGTGAACGCTACTTAAAAGTTGGAACCTGCTTTTTTACGCTTTATTTATTTTTATAAACCTAAGATTGGAAGCAATTTTTACAATTTCTGGTTATTCTTGACGAACATAAAGCAATCAAATTCTCTTACAAATTGCTTCATCCTGGAAAATAAAATAATATAAAAAAAAAATGTTAACAATCACAAACGCTAGTTAAGAATAGAAATTTAGGAAATAAAATTCTGAAAATCGAAAATAAAATATCTCAAACGAGCACATCCCAAATGCATCCTATAGCTAAGGGTGAAATAAATACATTTTTGCTTTTGAGATATTTAAAAACTGCGTTCACATAGGTAGTGTGGAATCAGAACTAAATATTAAGTCGGTTGTATTGATGCAGTGCCGAATTTCGCCATCTGCATAATATTGCACTATACTAATTCATAGTTCTTTCAACTTTGGTATTACATCCTCATTCTTACACTGATATCGGTCTACCTTATATGAACACAGCTGCTAAATTTAAAATAAAAAATAAAGTGTAATAATGAAGGATATCACAACCAAAGTTGACAAACAGTAGCTGTGTAAATAAAAGAAATACAATTCAGTTGGATTTCTTTTTTGGCATGTTGCACATTATAAGATGTCGTAACGCTCGCTCCTGCCGTTGTAAACTAAGTTCTGCTAAAGATGAGGTTCACATTCTCTTCCCTTTTAACATTTTACTATTCTGAGCCTTTGACTTTATTTTCACCATGCTTTCTTCGCTTTCTCCACTAGTTTCTTTAGTTCGGTATCAAACACAATCTCATTTCTGTCTTTGGAGATCCTTGGGCTAAAAACAAAAGATAAATACGCATCGGTTAGACAATACTCCAACCACAGATCTTTCTCGCTCTGTTCAATGATTCTCGCGCATTCTCTGAAGACTAATCGAAAATTTATCGGAAGACTGTCCAAAAATTCTTTCGTTTCCTCTATGCTAAACTCGGTAATGTTTTGAAAGGTGGACCAGACGCGTTCCCACGGAGCATAGATGACGTTATCTATATTGAGATCGTTGAGATTTTCCGGAAGATCTTGAGTTGTTCCCGGTAGAAAGTCATCAGTGGATTGGTTGTCTTCGTTTTTTTCATAAATGCTGGAATATTGGTTCTTAAAATTTATGAGTATCTGCTCTGGATTTGGCCTAAATTGTTTACCTGATGTTAAGTCATGCGTGACGATCTTGTTCGTACCGTCCTTCGCGAAAGTCACCTTCACTTCTTTCTTTTCTAACCGCATCATTCTGAATCTTTCACCTTCTCTATTGAAGAGGTGCATAATTTTTATATTATCATTCTTCCCTCCATGTTTGTGTTCCAACTTAACATCAGGTAGCAGGATTTCCTTATATTTTTTAATATGGTTGAGGTATTCTAAGGAGTCGGAAGAAAAATCAAGACATAACAGATCATTAAAATAGCCTTTCTCTTCTGCGCACTGCAAATGCACTAATTGTCTCACATAATCCCTAAAAGGAGTCAAACTATATTTGTAACTGAATCTCTCTGGTGAGTACTTCGCTGTATCTCTTAAAATACCTATTTGATTCTGTATTATTTGCATATCTAACGGTAATTTCACCTCATCAACAACCTTTTCATTCATCCAATTTAGAAAGCCGATAAAATTTTCAACATTTTGGTAATTGTCGTTTAGATATTGTGTAGGGAAATGATTCTCCTCCAAAACTAATTTACGATATTCAATATGCGTTAGCCACTTTAAAAAATTAAATGTCCGATGTCCTTTATTTGGTAAATGTTCTTCAATTGCGCCTGCTAAATTTGACAATTCGAATTCTGTGGAGTCATCAAGGCAGAAAAGTAGTTTCAATATGAAAACGATCAAACTCATTACTCTACCCTCGTAATTCGGCATTGCTTTGGTGTTGCTATAGAGCGACATCTTTGGCTGGCTTCTTGAAATTAGATTCACAACATATAAATATACTTCATCTGAAAAAATATGCAAATTTAATTCTAACTCGATTAAAGTCCGTAAGAATAAAACTACCTGGTAAATTTAACTCTTTGCAGTATCTTTTACTTAACTCGACCAAATTTTGCACAGGTAAATACTTCTTAATGTTTATCAAGGATGCGATACTCATGGAACAGCTTTTAATGCCAAAACTACCTACGGGCACTTGCCCATGATTAAATGTGCATATATTCAAATCATTTTCAATAACCTCCTCCGGAAAAAAATGATTACAATGCTGGAAACTAAGATGCCCTTCTCTTATATACCTCAACATATCACCCAGTTGGATATCATCTTTGTTCATCAATAGACCAAGGTATAAAACAGAGTAAACTTTTAGTCTGGTAATAATGAATGGTCCATGCGTATACGCTGATGCAAGTGATTTATGAGAAAACTTGTGGCAAGCCAAAGTAGAATTAACATCGCGACAATGATCACGAAAATGTTTCTTCGACATTTTTTTCCTAATTGCTTTCACTGCTGTTGCATGATATTTTAAAATTTTACTCTTATCTATGGTTTTCGTGTTTTGACTTGATTTCAAACTTCCTAAGCTTTGATTTAACAACGAAGTATCAGATTGTTGAGATGCACTTAGTGCTTCTTGATGTTTAGCTTTGGCAAGTGCTTTCTAAAAATTTCCCAGTAAGAAAGTTACACACTTATTTACGAAGTAGATTTTACCTTCTGTCGCGTTCTTTCTCGTTTCAACTGCATCTCATCTAAAGACGAAATATCAGTCGCTGAACTGGGAGATCCGCTTCGAGGTTTAGTACGACGTCGAGGTTTCTTATGCGCCTTTCGTCCATAAATAATTTCTGCATCACTGTAAATTAGAATTACAAGATAAATCAAACTACTTGTTATTATACTTACCGCTTGCAATTTACCGCGGGTAACAAAGGTGGCTTACCCCCCGTACGAACAACACCCAGCGATTTCAAATACTGAAACCACAAGACCTCAACGGTGTCTTTTAACCTATCACAAGCGCCGAGTTCTATTAGTTCTTTAACCAAACCGAGAACGATGTAATTATAACATTCCCACGAAGTAAGTCGGTCTACTGCCTGCTTTTCGCTCTTCGTTGTCTTCTTCGCGGTCTTTTTGCTCTTTTTAGCAGCGCCGAAGTCATCTTGTTTCTCAAAGATGTGCTCTTGAATATCTTGAGTTTGTCGCTGGCATTCCGAACAATAATAAAAGCCTGAATCGCGATAAAAATCAGTTCCACCGCATAAATCGCAAATTACATTCGCCGCCATAGTATGAAATTGCATGGAAAAATATACTCCATCCTCCTCATTGTATAAACAATTACATTTCTTTTAAAAATGCTGGCGACATCTGTTAAATAAACTCTAGAATTAGAAAGAAAAAGAAATCTGTAATTACCACATATATAGAAATTTGTAATAACACTAACACAAAAAATGATAAAAATAAATATTTGTAATCTGGAATAAACTAAAAACTTATAATTATAAAATTAAATGCATATTTATTGGGAAATTAATTGAGCATGCTAGGATTTTTCGCTAATTTAGCCGGTTTCATACCAACCCAGCAACATAATAGTACCTATGAATTTTATTAGGGTATTTTTAATGCCAAATTAAATTTCGAAAATTTTCGGAAATTCATTTAATTAAATCAATAAACCGCGACGTGTAAAACATGATTTAGAGAAATATAAAAGGCAAATTATTTTTACTAATTGCACAACATGATGAGCTACTTTTATCTCGGATTATACTTACCATAATGAAAAAATGCGATATATAGTAATAAAAGAGTTAAAGTTATTTTCTGTTTTATTAAAAAAAAAAGAAAAATAACAACGGTAATAATATAGTTTTTCAGAATTTGATACAGAATTAATATATCAGAACAAAGAAAATTTTTGTAATGGGCCGATGATGAAAATAGGGAATGTATCAGCAAAAGATTTATTAATATTAGTAAGTAAAAGTAATAATTAAAAACTTTAAACTAAAAAGCCAACATTTGTTTATTTGGTGTCCATATTTTTATCATATCAGTATCATCCAAAATAACTAAAAAATCTTAGTCTAAAATATGTTCTTCTTATAATTTGCATAATTGTATAATCTAAAAATATCGATACAATATTTTTGTTTGTTTGTATAAGTATTTGAGTGTTTTAATATTTTATTCACCTTTAATTTTTCATTATTATTATTAACTGTAATGCACTATTCACAAATTTCTCATCACTCTTTTTTGGTTTCATTACAAACAACAAGGGGATAAAGCAATAAGCCGCATATATTTTGTTGTTTACGTAATTTTAGGCGTAGGATCAACCTTAGGCAAGAACATTTCATTAATTCTCGTGCACGTCTTTCTATCACAATTCATCGAAGAAAGTTTAATTATTCTACATTGCTTCGTCAGTGTTCAAATGAACGGTGATCGCCAATGACCTTGCCTATGATCTTTGGAGTTTTGATAGTAATAATAAAAGTAAGATATCAAATGATATAATATTTGAAGTACATTCATTTTATTTATTTTTATTTTTTGCTTTCGTCTTTTATTTACAGCAATAATTGTTTTCTTGTCCTAAAAACATGGCACTTCTCGGCAAAACAAATTAATACCTTTTCTTAAAAATTTATAGATCGTCCATATTCAGTATAATATATCAGGAGAGGGGATCACGTACTTTGCAAAGTAGACGAAAATAATGCTACTTGTCTACGTTTTTGTCGAAAAACGAAACGAAAACAGAAAATAGTTAAAAGAAGAAGAGTATGTATACCTGGGATATTAAATTTTAAAAATAAATTTCTTTAACGCGCTTTTTAAGTATTATATCTATTTACAATTTGTACAAATATTTATCATATTTATTAATATTCCTTTATAATCTATCGTTTACTTACTTCCATTTCTTACTTGATTTATTTATTTTATACATTCCACTATTCCGTTGATCACGCTGATGCGGTTTAAAATCGAGATAAAATAGTAATATTAGCTGTACACGAATTACATCATACTAATTATTTATTTTGAAGAGGGAAAATATGATAAAACTTTAATGAAAACGAAATGTTACTAACATGATCTATTCGATTACTTCATATTGTTAGGTTCACTTTTTCTGTTTGGTTTTTGGTTTATTTGAAGCAGCCAAACGTACAAAATCGAATTTTTTTACTAACAAGTATACAAGGCATCTTTTTAGTTTATATACTGAACGCATCAAAAATAGCGAAAACAAAACCAATTACAAACTTTGTGGAAGTGATTCGGCAAATTAAGACAATCATGTTCAATGAGTTACAATGATTCTTCGAACTACCGCGAGTCACATTTTTATCATATATTCGTCTGCGTAAAGAAATTTGTCATTAAAGAAAACTACTACATATTAGTGTCTCTTACCTCTTTACGTATATACTATATATAAATATATGTACAATTCTTCTGCTTTTCGTTATGGAATTTTGCCATATGTCATAATTGGATATATTGGAAATATTGCAAACGATGGTGTAACAGAAATGTTATAATAATCTGTACATTCCGTGGTGAGCCCAGTTGGTAACCGCGATTATTCAAAGCTGTACGAGTACCTAAATATTCCAGGAGCTAAACATCGAATCGCGCAATTGAAGCAGTTCCTTTATACATTTTAATACTGATATTCCAAATGAGAATGCGGCAGAATGACATTTCCAGTTTAGATTGAATTACAAAGAAAAATGCTTGGACGAGGAAGCAGAATTCTAAATTAATTTTAAAGTGAAAAGAATTCAAATTGTACCTATTTATATATTTAAAGGAATAGAAAAAAAAAACAAATGATATTTGAGAACTAAGTATTCTTGATGTGATAAAATGTAAAATTAGAATGCTAGAATGATTTTCTATCTTTTTCAGAAGGATATTTACTTCTGTTGATAAAATCAATATAAAACCGTGTATAAATATGCACAAAGAAAATTATAAATGGCGTATCCTTCGAGCGTATCGAACAAAAATTAGAGTAGACAGAAAAAACCCTGTATACAGAAAAAAAGTAATATTTTATAACAGAAAAAGTAAAATATAATAATATTATATGCAATAATAATAATATATTAATGAATATGCGACGAAAAAAAAGAATTAAGTTAATTGTTATACTCATTAGTTTTATTTTTTAGCTTATGATTATTTTTCTATATATATATATATCTTATTGTACATATGATCCGTTTTATTTTTTTTTGTTTTCGTACTTCAGTTGTTGCACAAGATAGACAGTCGAGGTTCTATTGTTTTGTATCTGTTCATTTTTATTTTAATTTTTGCTATTACTGATTCGTACATGTCTTTTGTTTCGTTTAGTTTTACTTATTCTCATTTGTTTCCGATAGCAATTATTATTTAGTGTGTATAGTATCATTTGACAAACATCACCATCCATACCACCATATAATAAATATTGTCCCAAAAAACGATCTCCATTCCGATCACATTTCACCATCAACGTAAAGGAGTCCAAGAAGTTTAATATTAATGATCGTAGAGTGAGTTAAAAAAAAAAACATAAGGTGGTGATCGTTTGCAATGAATTGTCGATTTCTTCTTCTTCTTCCTATATATTTTATGTATCTCACTTTTCCGCGAATATCGTTTCTGTTTTCAATTTATTATCAATAATAATAATTAATCATAATCGTATTCGTAGTAATCATAATAATAATATAAATCGATGATGACACGACGACGTTTGAAGATGTGGCGAGAGAAACAGACCAACAAAATTATACTAGAACTTATCCTGGAACAGGAACAGGTTATTCGTAGCTGCGACCGCTATAATGTTCTCCGTCGGATGCCAGGCGGTGTGCAAGATTTTTTTATTAAAGTCCAGACAATCAACGCTAATCTCGTCCTTCTTCCGTTTGCTGCCCGTGCACACCTTGCGCGGCTTGAGGATCGTTTTCGGCTTAGCAATATCCTTCGATGCTTCGAGCGTCACCTCGCGTTTCGTCGTTCTGTCGAACATGCGGAAGAAGTTGTTGTAGGAACCGGTGATTATTGCTGTATCGTTCCCGTTCCAGCAGCACTCGAATTTGTCGAATATGCAGTCGTTCTCGTACAGTGAGCATAGTTTCGAACGGAAGTACTCGTGCACCTACAAACAGACACAAGAAATCAATATCATAAATACATTGTTATTATCTTGCAGTTCTGTGCACATTGGTCAAACAGTTTGACAATTTCAGAAAAGGTCACATTAACATAGAACTGAAATTTTCAAAATTTGAAACTTCATAAACGTGTTAACTCAACGACGATGTTCTGTCTGTTGAAATGTTCTATCGAAAATAATGGCGAGAACGTTACTGGAAAAATAAAATCTTAAGTGTGTTATCAGGGATGATTTTTTGTTCTCAGCACAAATGTCCTCATATAAACCATAGGTTAGTTAATACTCCAAGTGGAAAACAAATATCAAATATTAAGCAAGCTGCACAGCACTGCAAAAACAATTTTTCGTAAATATTTCGATAACAGTTGAGTTTATATCCAGTAAATTCTATATAAAGTAATCCTAAAATCTTCAATAGAAACCAAATACGACGTGTTTACTTAGTGCATGAATGGAAGACAATTCCTTCTTCAAGCAACTAAAAGAAAACCTTTTCACATAAAACATATTAAAAAAACAAGCACTGCACAACGTAAAATTATATTCAAGTATAGGATATTTAGTTTCCGTAGCACATAGTTTTCTAAGCGAAATATCTTGTAGCAGTGTATAATAATGTTGGCGACACAGACAAGCCAGTACTATGCACTTCTTCGGGAAGAAATAAAATAAACGTTCGCTGCTCTTGGGTAAACAAAAGGACTGACACTACACAAACATTGCCCTACACGGCAATGCTGCGAATGCCTCTCCTTAACTCGCGTCTACTTTCATAAAAATTACCAACAGCCATCTAGCTTAGTTTTTGAGATAATGTGAAATGTTTGGGAAATGCCGATGTTTCCGCTTGTAGAAAAAAAGAATATCCAAACGTCTTTTATTAATATATAAAACTTTGCACTATCACTCTAGACATCACAATTGCCTGCATCTGTCAGTCAGCTTTAATTGTTTTTTTTTTTTAACTGATAACAGTAGCCGGAAAATCAAATTCAATATTACGTTCTTTACCGAATACGGCTTACAAATACAGGTATATTTGTCTAATAATGAGATCTATGATCTTAAATTGCTCTCTTTTCAAGAAAATTTTTTTTAATTGACAATTTCCATGTAAAACATGTATTTATAACGCATACAGTCTGGACAAAATTGCATTTGTATTTACTTTATTACCGTTACAAGCTCACAATTCTATCAATTGCTGAATTATTGATCAGAAACTGCGTTTTTTAGTGCACCTTCTCAATGTTAAGGCGCACCATCGGTATACCTCTTAATTAGAAGAAGACATATATACTCACTGGGTATGTTTCGATGGGTTTTGTCTCCATGTGCAGATCCCACACCTTGACCGAGAGATAATCGCGCGAGATCATATACCGTCCCGAATTTGAGAACTTCACGTCCGATATGCTCGAGATGATCTCCGAAAAGAAGCTCCTGTTGGCCGGATCTTCTGGTTCCTCGAATAGTTTCGCGTGTCGATCGCAGAGCGCAGCGGCGCGCATGTCGCACAGTCGAATCGTTCCCTTGCTGCTACTGTAGACGAACAGGTTGCACTCGACCGGATGGAATTCGGCCGCTGTAATCACCTCCGTAAGTTCCTCCATGTTCGTCGGCTTGATGTCGACGATGTTGAAACTCTGATCGGTAATTTCGAGGTTCCAAAGGTTGATGCGTAGATCGTCCGCCGATAAATAGGTTTCCTGATCAGAATTTACCGAGATGGAGTTGATGTGGTAGGTGTGCGCGTTCGCGAAGATCCGTCGCGGTGACGCCTCCACCATTAGTTCCATCGGCTTGATGCAGGGAACACGTAACGAACTCACTGCCGCCGGATCGATTAGGACGCCTAAAATATCGAAAAAGGATTCAATTGAATTACATAAAAAATTACAGGAAAACTGGAAAAATCCAAAATTCAATTTTTGATCGATTTTGTACAGAGCAGCATATTACGCTAAAATTCTTGAGCGTTCTGGTGCGTGAGATGCATATTTTTGTAGGTAGTAATAGTAAGTAATTAAGTAATAGTTTACGCATGCAAAGTTTATACATTATAAATTGGACTTTTCAATTTCTCGTCAATCTACTGTATCAATTCTATTATAACCTCGGACACTAATACATTAGTTACACTTTTGGCATCGTTTTAATATATGCAACCCACCATTTTCCGATCGGGTATTGTAACCTTCGATCTTCTTATCCTTCTCAGATACTTTCCACAGCTTGATGGTTTTGTCGTTCGTCGACAGCAGGAAGTGGGCGGGATTCTTGCGTCTCAGCCATCGGATCTTGTTGATCTTCTCCTCGATCTCCAAGCTCTTGAGATAGTCGAACTCCGGTTCATGCGACTGAAACGTAGAGTAGACGTTGTACTCTCCACGGCGCGGAAACGCTGCCTTCGAGAGCGGATCCCGTTGAAAGATGACCACTCTGCCGCTCTTATCACCAGTCGCCAACAGTTCGCCATCGTGGTTGAATTCAACGCAGGAGATTATATCCGCTTCCGTGACGTCATCGTCGAGCGTTCCTTTCACTTGTGAAAAGCACCACTGAATATCTCCATTGCCTACGATTCGAGAAAAGAAAATGAAGAATGATTAGAAGAGATTTCATATAATTGTTTTAGTAGGTTAGGAAAATCGAATCCAACGTGTAAACGATATACAAAATATACTCCAAAACTTAATGTACGCTTTAAGATGCCGTAAGAAGTAAAGACACCAATAATAAATTAGAAAACTATTTATAGCTAGAAAACGGTTGAAAATTGGATATAAATTTAACATCGTGTGAGATCTACAACTGCACAATAGAGTTCGAACAATACCTTTAGAGAGGCACTATATATTCATCATTGTATATAATTAATTTTGATCATCTTTGTCTTTATGTTTATTACACGATCTGATTGACTTTTAATTTTCATAAAAACTAAGAGATGTTACATTTGAATGCATATTTTATCGATATTTCTTAATTAGCTCTTCCATTTAAAACTATTTCATGTATTCAACATATTGGCGAAACATTGCAATTGTGCAAAATTATGCTAATCATAAATGGTTAAATGTATGCTAATTTTGAAGCATATAATACCCGATTATTTGAACAGCCTACATGGTTGTTCATCACAGTAAATATTTTCTTCAAACATAATGAAAATTTTTGTTAAAATAAACAAACACCGATGTTCATCCAATCAAAATTATTTAAGTTACTTGACGATTAAACATTTATCAAATAACATGCTACATTAGAAATTGGTCATATAATATTAAATTTTATGCTATCGATGAAAACATAACCTCAAAAGTATAGTAAAATTTAAACTTAAGCCATACAATTAATTTTTGTTAAAAACTAACTTTATTATAAGATGCTTTGATAACGTATGTATGGTCTCCTATTGTATGAAATTGAATGGATATTATTACATTATTGCGATGAATTTTGACGATGCCTCAAAATTGAAAACTATTGAAATAGTTATTCCTCAATAATTTACAAACGATTAAATGAAACAAGATAATTTAATCTAATATAATAGGGTGATATAGCTACGAAGCTCAATGTCTTACCTATAATCATGCCACAAAATCATTTGAGATAACATTATACTTTTCTTTACTCACAAATCCGTACTACAAAAGGTTATTCATATAACAATAACAGTGATAATGAAAACGAACGTACTTACAGTAATTAACGATTTGTAAATCTTCATTTTTTACATAAATTTCGTGTAGCTATAGAAATTACAACTATTAAATAATAATGGTGTAATGATTTCTCTGAAGAATCTAGCTTTATTTACGTTATGATTAGCACACATTTGCGTTCGGTTTTACGCCGTTATTAAGCAATACTCTCCTCTTGGCTAATTTCCCTCAATAAATGCATGTATTCGGTTATTAGCTACAAGTATTTAGCATGAAAGTATTGAAAAGGAGAACCACTTTCTTCGGCGACCACTTGCGCCGCATTCACACGAATTCTACGCGAAGAGGAAACGTCGTCCTATCTACTACTAGCCGGCGGTAATAAAGAAGTTTTGCGTTTACCTTCCATATTATTCTATTGAAAATCAGTTGTTGGTGCACGAATTTTAAAGGCACAGACACCCGCATTGGGGTCAGGGTTGTGGATCGACCGTATTTCGACACGAAAACTTATCGGCCATCACTCGTACGTTCCTACCGATCAACTTTCCAGCGACCTGGACTATTTTAAATGCCGATCTGCTCCGAGAATCGTGCAATTTTGCGTTTTCATGTGGTTATCAAACACCGAAATTCTATTAATGGCGGCCGCCACATGAGGGTTTCTCCGCGCTCGCATAACCAGTAGAATCGTGACGTCATGTCGTGAATTTATCGACTGAGCAAAGATGAGGCTGGCGGAGAGCGGTTGTCAAAAAAAAAATGCCCGTGAGTGCGTGTGTCGCTTGCAGCTTGTAAAGAATTCAATTCTGTTTGCGTGCTACGTTACCTCTGCACATCTTTCTAGACGAAAATTGGTTGTAATCGGAGAAACCGATTCGAGGTCACTCACATCACTTCCTCTTTCCAATCCGTCGAAACTATATTAACGATCGCTATTCCTTCACGCCGTACGAATCTAGGATTGTGAGATTCTTCATTCCACGCATTACCACAAAAACAAAGCCATTTTGTTCGGTAAAAACTCGCGCGCTGGATTACCAACCGTGTAACGTCCGAAAACCCTAACATTTAAAGGAAGGTAGGCAACGCTACGATAAAAGCGCGCTCTATACCGCATCGTTTGAATTTGCATAATTGGTAAATTCAATTACCGCGGCGTAAACAATGTTGATCTAATTAGCAAATGTACATAACGCCTTAAGAAGAAATTAAATTATTATTTTTAATAGGCATCGTTCTACTTCCCTTTATTATTGTGGGTCAGATAATGGGAATAGAGAATCACTTTTAACACGTAGAGTATGAAAAAAAGCAAAAAATAACGGTATTAAAATATGTTTCTTTAATATTAGATATTATAATTTTTAACTATTAGAAACGGGAATTTTCTTGGAAAAAAATACCAACGCACAACGTAAATAAATCACCGGGATTGCAAATAAATATCGGTACGAGCCCGCTTTATCATTATCGCCGAAAACGGTTGTGCTATTAATAACCGTAGCTCCCTATCGATATCGCTTCCGGATTTTTATAAATAACGCTTTGAAAGTCTTCAAATACATATGCGTTGAAGAAAAAATAATTTTAAGTAGGGGCTATTTCGAATCGTACAATTCTGTCAAATTTACGTCAGTTCTCAAAGCTTTAAGGTTAGGAAATTTTGACGTTTTGCAAATTTAAATTTAAGTTGAAGTTGAAAGAAGGGTTTCTAGTATCTACATGTTTTAGCGAGTGACTTAAATATGTTTGTGAAAATTCTTTCTTTTACTGTTGAAATGGTTGATACTACGATATAAATTTTAAAGTTAATTTTCAATGTCTTACCTGGTGATCGTTTTGTGGCGCCCACAGCCGTGTTTATGAGCCCTCCTAGTTTGCCCAGACTGGTATGGCGCATAACAGGGGGGCCAGTTTTCGCCCCCAATTTTCGAGCGATGACCGGTGAGGCCCATAGGCCAATCACGCTTCCGTATTTTATGGTACCCACTGTACTAGATCTGCAAAATTAAAGAGAACGAATGAAACGTATGAAATACGCACCAACAAAATAATAATATAAAAATAATTTATGTTATTACAATACTAAAAAAAAAGCTAATTTTTAGCAGTAAATAATTGAAAACCTTTCGACGACGAGAGAACAATAATAAAAGCGATTATTGATTGGACTAACTCGCGATATAAGATAAGAAATAAAAAAAAGTCGAAACCACTACTCGTACACGGGTATATTAGCTGTATTATATTATATTACGTAAAGAAACGCAGGAATATAATGGGACAATTGTATAATGTATTCGAAAGATTAAAGGCGTGTATAATCGGAATAAAATGGTAGATTATACGTGATTTGATTGGGTGTCAGCTTTAATACGGTTTAAATTAAATTGTAATAAATTACGATTTAATCGAATAAATTTTAATTATTTCAGTTTCACTAATTAAATGTAGGTAGTCATTAATTTTAATTGGTAACATTAGCTGATGATTGTAGGTAATTACTAAATTTTGGGATATAATCTTGTGATTTTCAACATTTACTTATTTATTATTATTCTAGCATGTTCAATAACATCAAATGAATTTAAAATAATTTGTCGTATCAGTAATGAAAGAGATAAAGACCGTTGTACAATTTAGTCGGATTTCCTTACTTCATCAAAAAAACTTACCTTGGAGGATTTTCAACGCAATATTTCTTGTTCCTCATATCGCTTTTTTCTGCAAACTTATTCTTTCAATACAGCCTGTTTTTCTTTCAACTAAGAACACGTCGTTATCAAATATCCCATGTACTTCATAAAAGAACTCTCGCACTATCAATTTTAAATTAATTTTACAAAGTTACACGACCACATCATGCATTTATTCCGCTATATCCAATAGTGTTTGTAAAACGTATCGTAATATTAACTTTCCATTAGTGCAACATTTATAGTAACCGCAATGCACAGACGAATAACATACATATCATATCACAACAGCACTTCGCCTTCGTGTTTTTTAGCGCCGATGCTCTCTGCTAGCGAACGTTGGGAAAATTCGAGAACGGTATGAATCTGTATGACAACCGATAATAGAGCCAAAGAAAATGAAACCCGAGATATGCGATTAGCACTTACGCGCAAAAAAATTAGCACTACGGTAATTATTTTTGATGCGAAAAATATCTTTCGTAAATGTGGAGTTTTCAATTAATGATAATTATTAATTATTAATTAATTAATTCGTTATAAAAATTAGAACATACTGTAGGAATCTGCTAAAATTTAGCGCTATGTAAGGTCTTAGAATAGTCATACTTACAAATAACACCTTATAGAGTGCGCAAGATATAAAAATTTCAAATTGAACATTGTAATTTCCTATATTACTCAAAACTTAGATGAAATTTACTCAAATTCTAACATATTACAGCACCTCCACCAAATTCTCGGCTCACGTACAGTGGTCGACTTATGTTTTGTCTCCCCCTTGCAACGATTAAATATCGAGACCATCCTCCGTGTGGCAAAGCCAGGTGTTTAGATTCAGCAAATAAAAGCACAGAACCGCGTTTATTATAGATAATATCCATCATAAACTAAAATGGTGGTGCGAATCCCACAATAATCCAAGCGGAGTGGTAGAAAGTATCTCAGCGTGAGACAAAACATAAAATTGTCACTGTACATGTAATAATTAACCTTTTCCTTCAAAATAGGGGTTGCAATGCAAATATGAGAACTTGTACAATTTAGAGGTACGGTAGAAAGCAGTAGTTAAGACTTTTGTGTAAAAAAAAATAATTTCCTTATTTCTACGCCACAGAGATATTTATTTGGCTAAAAGAAGGAATTTTCTGATAGCAATTGGGCTCCCTACCATTGGGTGGACCCTTATACACGATAGGTGGACAATGTGAAATGCCAAGAAGGGATGTGGGGGTGGCGCTGATGACTTACAACCTCGTAGCCGTTTCGTTGTAACATTACAATACAATTAGCATAATGTTGAAGCTTAAATTAAGTACGCATTTATTTAAGCAACATCCCACGATACTACCAGATGATTTCTAGATGAAACTGATAATTTTTGAATTTTTAACAAATTCTAACATAAAATTTGAATTTCTCGTGTTTTTTGCTAAATCCCCTTGAGGACTTTTCAGCGCAATACAAAAGTTTCAGTTATATGTTTTTAGGTAAAATCGGACTCGGAGAATCGATTCCCGCCGCCCTCATAGACTCCGAAAAAGGCTAAAGGTATAGATGAAAGTTTCCCAACATTCTAAAGCTAATAACCATAAGAAATGGAAAATTGGGGCGACTTTTAACGGATCCAGCGTATTGATAATAATCCAATAATCCAAACGCACGGCTACAAGGGGTTGAAAGCAAAAAAATAGCAAAAAAAAGGAGAGATTTTGGGCAACTCAATATTCTTTCCAAGTGAGTAGACGTGCGAATTACAAAATATTGAAGTGATTATGGCGGAAAGAAAAAAAACATAATACTGGAAAGTTATAAGTGCAGCAGAAAATTTAACAATTACTGTCATTTAGGATTAAAATAGACGATCTGAGTTCGAAGAACATTTGCTATTCGTAGGTTAAAGTAGACGCTGAAACCCTTAGAAAATTAATCTCTTTTACGCCGATTGTATGTAGCTGTGATTAAAACCAAAGGAAGATATTTTGAAAAGTCAGTTTAATAAAAAAACAAGAATTTATCAGTTATACTAGGGTAAATTATAAATTTCCCCTATATATAGAGCAGACTCAATACTCTTAGGATACGAGGGTCTTGAGAAAGAATAATACTTATGAAAACTATTGCAATATCTTCCTTAAACCAGGAGTGGTTCCAAACTTACGATCTGCAGCGTATGTGGAGCTGTAGATGCTGTAACGGAGAAAGCTTACGCACACTGAACAACTTAATATTCAATTTACCAAAATGTATATACATTTATATCAGCACGAACTAAGCAGGCTTTCTTTAACAAGACATTCCCTATAGAATATAGCGTCCTTTGTGACTGCCAGAGCCTGTTAAAGATACGAAATGGCAGGAGACTAGATGTCGACAGCCTGCTAGAATATAAAGGATTATCAGAGAGAGAACTCCTACACATTGTACCCGAAATATATTGTTATGTTATATGTATACGTTTCAAATAGTATCAAATCTATTCCTCGAAACGGCATTTTATTGAATATAAAGGTAAATTCCTCCTCTCCCTCCAACGTCACTTCTGAAAAAGGAGAGAGCTGCAAAGCTTCTTGATTCGATTAACATCCCGTTGCGAATTATTAGCAATGGGAATAATATCATTATACCTACATAGTTAAACTTTTGCCATTATTACACGGACGATAACATGTTCTGGATTGATCTGGCCGCTTCTAGATCGATCGCAAACAGAAAATCAATTAGGTATATTATTCCTAGTGCGCATTTCTTTTTCGAAATCCCTGACCACCTTAATTAGTTTTGTAACCATAGAAAACAATGTGTTTAAAAACATATTCATGTGTACACGATAATACCAGAGCTGATTACTTGTTTATTTATTTGTTGACCAAATACTTTGTTCCAAAAGCAAATTATCATGTAAAAACTAAGCGTTTCCTTAAGAACAAATAAATTCCAACAACATATGACAACGTATTTCTTTTTGGTCAGCATAATTTTAGGAGTTGATCATTAAATGTTATTGCCAACTGTTTAACAATATAAAAGGCAGGAATATCATTTAGTTAGTGTGAATTGGATTCCGGGTGTCTCTTGCAGTTTTAATAAATCTAATTTCGGTGCATTTAGTTTTCGATAGCTAGTTTCAGTGTTACTTCAATAGGAGTTTTGTCTCCTCCTAAGTTATTACAGTTATCACACGATTCATAATAACACAGACATGATGGCAAGGGTGACTTGTCCACCTTCATTAAAAAAAGGTTTGAATTGTTCTCCCCCCGATATTACCTTAGATAATGATCAGTCATCAAGTATCTTAAATTCTCTTTTAAACGATTTGGGTTTCCGGGTTGAAACCGCGCAATTTCATGGAGCTTCTTCTGAGCTGCTGCATGTTGCGTCGCTGCTGTACGAAGAATTCTTCGTCGCAACATGCGGCAGTCCAGAACAAGCTCCATGAAATTGAGAGCGAAACGTCGGCATTGTCATGCAATTACGACGCGGTTTCAACCCAAATTCTTTAAAAGAAAACAACGACCGCGGAAGTCTACAACAACATATATCTTAAATTCTCTCGAGTCTCTTCTTTCTATTAGCCAATTTTAATTCTCACTATCGATCTTGGGGATGCAGTTTTGATTTGATAACATGTTCTCTTGATATACCGCCATCTTTCTTTTCGCAAATGCTTGAAGATACCACCTTCGGAATTTACCTATTTTAACTCACATTCAACTTACGGATACTTGTTCCTCTTCCTTCTCGATTTGAGAAATCTTTCTTTAATATTGACTTTTCTAATTTCTTACTTTTTTCCTCGAAAAAATAATGCTTCAATAGTGGGAAACATATTGAAAAGATTTAATTCCGCCTGAAGTCATGGCATTCTCGCTTTCAATCATGTGTGGTCAATCATCTGCTCTTGATACAGGAAATACAGGCCGCAGTCAGACGAAGTCATTCGGAATGTTGTGAAGATTAATACTAACTCCCCTTTTTGCATTAATGATTAATGATGTAGCATTGGTGCTTATAGATTATTGTTCGTTAGATTCATTGAATCATTCCATGGATTTCATTTCTTTTATTGCATGTGCTTTGCTAGATCTCTTAGTTTAAAATTCAGTTCATATCGTGTATTACTGGCGCATATTGTAGTTGCCGTTCAGACATGTGCAAAGCCATTTCACTTTTCACCCATTATCAACATTAATTTGATCATAGATAGATAGAATATTAATAAATACGTGTTTGGTTTTAGTTATGAAACGAAAACCAAAAAGTTTCCCTTTTTAAAGAAGAAGAAAGTGTACCTATATCCAAACTTGGATGTTCGTGTAAAAAGTATTTTTTTTTGGTGGAGCATTATTACATGCTCACGACGATTTTTAATGTGCCATCAATCGTAGTGAAATCCGTGAAAAGGTCGTTCTTCAATAAATATTTTTTAACCGCAAAACTCGTGTCAGAAATAGAGACGGGAGAATTTATTATGTTTATGTTATATAGCCTCTTGAGTGTGTGTTAAAAGTGTCGGAACGCTTCCATCTCTGTTTAGATCTTGTATTAGGATGGGGCGCTTTCAGGATACATTAAAATTTCAAAGTGATACTGTTTTTCTGTGGAAAAAAAAGAAACTTGTAAATATTTGAGAAATCCGACATTTTCTTCGAATATTCTGCCCAAAGTGATTGAAATATGTAAATATTATGTTTTCGTTAAAAAATTAGTTTGCTTATAAGTTATGCCATTTATGTTAGCAATGTGCTTCGGTTCTATAAAAATAAAAAAAATATTTCAACAAAAGCTATTTATTGTTTAAGTTAATTGTGGTATGTTTACTGTTACACTTAATTATTAGCTTTTTACACTCCAGGATTCCAAGTGTGAAATCCTTCTAGAATACGAAATGCAACCTTTAACGTGATAAGCAAGCAGTTTCTCTTGTTCTTCGATGCATTTCTGAAAATATATCCTTTTGCGGGATGTTGGCGATTAAGGAAATGCTTCTCTATAGTAAGTCGCTAAGTTTCACGTTTAAACCTAAATAATCGTTAAAACTTCTAACGCTGATACCCATTTTTTTTTGTAAATTTACGGCCTCAATTTAATTGGAGACATGGTACATAGATAGGAAGCGGTACATATGCATTAAAGGAGGGAGAAGGTTAGGTGTTAGAAAAGAAACGGAGGACACATCACATTGCAGTGGCATTGACACAGAAAATTGTCCACTACAAACACAGACGCGCACGTATACACATAATAATAAGACCGTGTTGTCCTGGAGGGCACTTTTCAAAACAACTGAATGTAAAGACAATAGCTCTTGAAATACTATAAGTACGCATACACTATCGCTCATAAGTATTTACCTACAACTATTTTTATTCGTAGTTTTTCCTTTCTGGAATGAAAAATCATGTTAAACACGTACTTATGGGAAAGGACGAGTAGCGGCTTATTAAAAAAAAAGCAAACAATACAACTGGCACTTTCTTGAATACAAGAGGCCTGGAGGGCCTAAAATAATAACAGCAACCGAGATACTGGAGGCAGGATAAACATCAACGCACGCCATTTTTTGCTGTATATACGCAGGGAAATAGAGGTAGGAACAACGCACTTCGACGAGTTCGCATCGAAGTTCATGGGGACGCATAAAGAAGCGACAATTTGAAAAATGAAACTGTCAAAATTGGAGCACGTGATTTAGCTATTTCTGTTGTTTTGATAAATTGCATCGTAGATAGATCATTTTACACGCTGGCAGTACCGACGGATTGATTCTTGGTGCATCCCTGGTACTTTGTTCGAGCTCTAAAAACTTTGACTGTCGTGAAGAAATGAATCATAAAAATGTTGTCCATTGGTCTGAACATCAGCTCCTAAGACGTTTTGAAAAGTCATCCAGGATAGTTACGGATAGTACAAGTCATCGTAGAAGATCAATGTCCTATCGTAGATTGGAAAATTTATAGAGAACATGTCGCGTGATTAGAAGCAACAAAGATTTATTTACTTTGCTGAGTAAGAATTCTGCAAGATGTATTTTTTTTTTCTCTTGTAGTGTTTTAATTTCCTATCAAACAATTGTAACATCGCCTACTGTTAACATTTTCTGTAAATCTATAATTATAATTACGGATCATTTATCGTGTATGCTTACCCATTATTCTCAATTTGTTTTAATATTGTTATCTTTAAATTTATAAATAATAGTACTTGAGCATATATCAACTTTAGACTGCCTTAATACGCTATACTGAGGAAAAAAATCAATAAGTCTACCCTTTTATGGCCGGCGCTTTTAAGTAATTAACCCTCCATTAAATTTTGACATTTGATAGGATTTATGAATCTACTTTTGCCCAGCTTTCAGAAGCAAATACCCCATAGCGCGACGTTTGACTGTGATAATGATAATTGAAATCGGATGCTGACTCGCTATTTCAGGGGCAGTTTTTCTGCGATTTCTTTTACTTATAAATTGTAGTAGACGTGATTATTCGTGATGGAGCTGAACGGTCACGGTCTTCCAAATCGCCTGTTTGTTCATATCGGCGTATGATATATTTTATTGTCGACGGAGCTACATTTAATTTTTCACCGATTTGTCTGCTGGAATAATCTTCTTCACGTGAAGTTGTGAGACTGGATCGTTTACCAATACCTATTAATTTACCATGAGGCATTTCGAACACTGTACACACAGTACGAGAAAGAAATAAATAAATCGAAAATAAGGAGAATAAATATAAACAGATAATTAATGGTTTAATGCGTTCAACGTTACGGATTGTTATAGCGTCATGTTGTGTAAATGTATATAATAAAAGCGACATACTTGTTGCTACCGCAATGCATGACCCCAATATCAATTTTAATCCGATATTTTCAGTTCGGATCCTGTCTATTTATAAAGTTTGCGATTCTATTGTTAGTTGCACTATGTTAGTCGCAAAAGTGAAAGTGAAATCGACAAAAGCAGAAAAAAGTTGAACGCTTGACATATTTGTGGGGACTTTTTTCTATTTTTAGGAGATTATCGTGAATTGTGGAATGTAATCTTGACTCTAAAAATTCTTTCATCTTTATCTATCTTACGACTGAACCATTAGCGCCAATAAATTTGGCGATCTGTTAACGTCTAAAACGCTAAAAATATTAGCGAGGTGCTTGGCGAGATATGTTAATACGTTTTTTTTTTTTTTTTTTACTATTGAAGTAATAATTAATGCAATATGATTCTCCAAATGCTAGCTAAAATTGAAGCCGCCTGGTCTAGACGAGCAACTGCGCAACATTTTAATCTTAATGAAGAAAAAGGAAAAAAAGCAGTGTTCGCTATAAAGGTGTTGCTATAAATGCTGGAATGAAATAGGAACGTTATCCAGAAAAGTTGGAACTGGCAGTTTCAAAATCTCTACTGTCGTTAAAGATACTACTTTATTAAATATTTTTAATAAGCTTTTCTGGATTTGAGTAAACAGTTAGGAGGATTAAACAATTAGAATCGAAATATACGGCTGCTGCTAATAAATGGATCCTTAGTGTAGAACAAAAACCAACCAAATTATTATTTTCCGTAATTATATCCATAAAGATTTAGATTTTGGGAAAGATTATTTTTGCGGACAAAAAGATATTCCAGTGATCAAATAATTTAAAACTTCGAGTGTATAGAACAAATAACACTAAATTTAATGAGAAATACACTAATTAAAAAAGTTGCGGAAAGAAGATTGTTGGAGAATTGAGGACTAATTTTTTAAAAAATGCAATGCTTTCTGTAACATTCTATATCAACCAGGTAACCATGCATAACATCTTTATTGGCTGTGTTCAAAACCAAAGTATTGAAATTCTGGGATGGCCCGCCATCAATTCAAATTTCAACCAATTGTAAGAAAAACTCTCGTCGTCGAACATCTAAAGAGTTATGGCATGCCATTGACAACGTTTGGCTACGCTATGCTCCAATAAAATATTAACAACAATTGTTGAGTTACAAACCCGTTTAGTATAAATGTTTGCTTAACGAAAAACGTGAACGTTTAATAAATCATTAACTTTAAGGTTGAATACAAAATATTGCCAAAAAGAACGTCAAATAAGCTCCTATGAGTTGTCCTAGACTTTTATGAGAGCAGCGGTAACTTCAATTATTTTTTCTTTTCACAATTCGAAAACTTGGACTTGCTGTGACGAAAGCCATTATTATCCCAAATTCCTTAATTATCATCTCGACGTTTTCATAACTTAAGACTCGCTAACAAAATTTGTCACCTGTTCCGCGTGACGTAGCAGATCATGCTCAATATTACTGATAAAATCGCGGCATTTCTTTTGTGTCTAGGGTAAATAATTCCTCTGTAATAATAAGACGGATACGTTTTAGCGTATATGATGCAAGACCGAATCGATAAATATTTACGTTAACATCAAAAGTTCGCAAAATTCCATTGCAACGACGCGTACCGTGTACTTACCTGATTAGAACGGAGAAATGTCTAAAAATACTCTGAGCTTAACTTTATAGAAATTTTGTAAAACCATACCCGCTGCTGCAATATAGCAAATAGAATATTTTGGTAAATGTTTATCTAAAGTGCGCGTATGTAGCTAATGCTAAAATGTCGCTCGCTAATAAACATTTTCAGCCCATATCGTTAACGAACAAATAAATACAGACAGGAACTTGCTTAACAACATTTATGGCCGTTTTTATTTTCAATAAATCAATCGTATTGTTTACCCAATATAGACACTCGGTATATTTGACAATGGTATTATAAAAATAATCACTACAGCGAAGCTTTTCGACCAACGATGATCTCATGGGTTATAATATAACATTGTTTTTAGTGGATGTAAAAATGCTTCACGACAGCAATGACTTCCTGTACTGACTGTATTCTCTACGCCGCCAGTTTTAATTTTATGCGATAATTTTATTACTTTTATTACAGGCTTTAAACACTTAAAAACCAACACTACGTAACTAAAAGAATGCTCCCATACTGTACTCCTAACAAAAAAAAAATGGGCTTAGGACATTGCTTTCAGCTTCTATTTCATCTCGATTTTGGTCGTTGTTCTGGGCTAGAAGCTTTGCCAAATTATCCAGCGAATCTTGGGATTAATATCTATTTGATTTGCATTATCGACGTGTCGTAAAAAAAAAACTACAGATAAATTAATTTAAAATTTCTATAGAAGCTGCGATATGCCCTTATCTCGTGGTTAACAACAATATAGAAACACGAACTCTTCTTAATTCCCCAGATTAAACGGTATAAGATTCCTCTATATAGCTTTCTTTTCTGGTAATTAATCGAGCTAGCATTGAAAAATTAGCTCGCTTGTTTTAACCAAACGATGCTATTTTCTCCACATGAAACGCTAGTCAACGTGTTCGAGTTTGGCCCAGTTCATTTCGGACGAAATTATTGACGAAAACAAGCGACATTTAACACTTAATTAAGAGCGCTTTTCCTACTTCTTTCCCTTCTTTCCTCTACTTCGATCTCAGCCCCTCGCCCCAATTTCAAGCGTACAATTTTATCTCTCGCAATTAAAAATGGACGCCAATAATTCATGGACTTCGCTAATAATTTCCATCCTATTCGCAATTTCTGTCTCGTTTCCTCTCGCTACTAATTTTCGTAGAGGATTCCAAACGCTCCTGAAACGCATAGCGTTAGGCCGAAGAATGCCTCTTCTCATCTAGGTCTCAGTCTAACGATCGACCATCATGATCAATAATCTACTCGTCTCTCTCGGACGCTTCTTGTTTTCCCACCTCGACGCGGACAGCCGAATTTTCCAAAGGCACGGATATCTTGGCGTCGAGTTTCACTCACATGAAAATTCGCTAGCTGCGTAGATGCTAGAGATGCATTTATTCGTAGCCGTTTTGAATATGGGAAATTTTAATTTTTTATAATAAAATTCATTTTAATAAGCCTTTGTTGAATGGATAGCGAAACATGTGCGCGAGGCAGAATGAGCTAGTTTAGCGTAAGGCAATGTAGTCCAAACTATGCGAGGCACCGAGGAACCTTTGATGCTGGCTCATCTGAGGTATCATTTATTAAGAAAATCAATTGAGAATCACTACATGTACTTCTTTCACCACTTTATACACATCTTATATAAAAATTTCTGTTAACTTTAAGAGACTCACACATCTCTAATTTCACTGCCATTCTGTATACGTAGTAGAATGTAGCAAGTGTAGGAGTATGTTTGTCGAACGGCGTGAAAAGGCAGATTTCTGTCACCTTCAGAAGTATTTTAGGTCTGTTCGCTACGTCACTGGCTCATCTTGCGTAATTAACTTCACATTTCCTTATAATTAGAGATAATAGAGATCTGAAACAATGGCGTTTATGAAATGCTCGCCAAAAGTTAGAAATACTTATCATGACTTATTTCGCTACATAAATTTTCGTTTCGAGACGTTTCAAAGGGCAAAAACGTTTTCAATTGTCTCGATTTCCAGGAAAGTGAAAAATTAGTAAGAAGATACAAAGAAAGTTCTGCTAACTTTAGATGCTGCCAGTTAATAAATTAGTTAAGCGACGTAAGATTTTTATGTCATAGTACCTTGGGATGGTTACCAAGCTACAATGTCCTTTGTTCAATTGTTAGACATAGGTCTAGATAACCAAAAAATAATGCTAAGATAGCTTAGCTTCCTCATGGTATTGATGGAATTGAGTCATGTGAACTGCTCGAGGGATGGTTTGGGGAACAGTACCCGGTTTATGTCGCTGCTTCCTGAACGGCAGGCAAGCGTTTCTTTGGCACTAGAGGGCGCCACGAAATGTTGAGTTTGTCGTTTTGAAAGTTGTGGTATTAACTGCGAGGCAACAGCGATAGAAGGTAGAGATATGAAAAGTACTCTCGAAACCACGCTGATGACGCCGGGTAGGCAGAAACATGTCCGTGTGTTAGTGTATTTTTTCTCTCTCCTTTTATTGCGTTTGCCGTGAATTATTCCATCAATACCATGAGGAAGCTGAGCTATCTTAGCATTATTCTTTTGGTTATTGTTTCTAGGCATTTTCTGATGTGTTCTGTTTATAAGTCTAGATGGCGGTTAGTGATGCGTAACTTTTCTGAAAAAGATGGTTTTCGCCGGTCTCCCATCTTTCTCGCGCCCGTCACCGACCGCCTCATTAATCGAGGACGCGGCTAGAGGCGTGTGGTTGTCGCTCAGGGTTTATTATATATATAATTGCAAGCAGTTTTGTGCTTATGTAAAACTTTTAATTGAAATATGAATATAAAAAGGAGAAGTCTGACGTTAAGTGATTCTTATTTATCAACTCTGAACAAATACTTTTTAAATATTCCAAACATCTCTCAGCAAATAAATATTTTATTCTTCCCGCTAACCGTAAAAGGCACTGTGCTGTCTTCATATATCATTTGGTGATGATTCTTTAAAAGGGGTGTTCTGTGAATTCAATGGTGGTTTTCCTCATAAATCAATTAAATTGACTGGATGTCAAATTGCAGTCGTATGCCAAAACGATTCAATACAATATTTGTAAAAAAAAATTGACGGTAATCAGCACCTGTAAATTTATTGAGTAGTATCCAAGTGAAAGCTTGGAAGACGCTTGATCTCTTCTAAAAGATTATATAAGATATCCTCTCCTATCAAATTGGTTAGCTGCATTTTTCCCAGTGACAATCGAGTTAGAATGCGTCACAGCCAGCCCGTCAATCTTTTATCAGAGAGATGTAGCAGTGCGCATTTACTGTCAAAAATATCCGTTAATAGAAAAACCTAAATAATTAGGGACAAAATTTCCGTATAGTAAGTAAGGCACAGTAATGACGCGAATGTCGTCGACGTCTAACTATCAATAGGTAATTACTTTGACGGTGCGAGAGATTGGACGCGTGCAAGCAAGAAAAAAGAAACCAAGCCACACAGATTATATATAGGAGGAAAGAGATATTATGGCGCCGTCAACTGCAGCTTCGATATCGGAGCACTGGTTGACCCTGATGACGTGCACCGTTTGTGAGAATACTCCTGACGAGTCGCCCGTGTACCTCTGTAATCTCGGGCATACATTGTGTCTGAATTGCTTCAAGAATATGACGAAAAGCGGTGAGATTTTGCCATTTCCTTTCTTCCAGCAAAGTATTTATATTCAAAGCAGTATTTGTTTGAGATCAGTCAAAAAACTTTTTGGACAGGTTTGCCTTTGATCTAATTTAAGATGGTACTGCGAAGCAAACTTTGTCGTACTCTCTTTTTATATTTCAACTGAATGCTCTTATCTCTAAAAGAAAATCAATAAAATTGAACAGACAAACTGTAAATACGTAAGATGTTTTCATATTAAAACAAATAATAAAAGCTTCGTAAATATTTACAATAACTTTGAAAGCTGTCTTGGAATTCGCATAAATATAAAAGCTATTAATCTATCCGCTTTAATAAAGTCTATTTACTTTTGAAATGTGCTTATATAAATAGAGATCTCGACAGCTTTATGATTATATTTTCCTTAACATTTCCTTTTTCCCATTCTAGGCATTCCCCAATGCACGAAATGCCAATCCACAAAATTCAAAGCGAAAAACGTATCGCCTGACTTCCTGAAAAAGCTCAAGTTTAAACCAGGCATCGGCAGGCCACGTCGCTATCCTATTCCCCAATCTAGAACCATCTCCCCAGCTCCATCCGAGCAACAAATGAAAAACAGAGACGAAACGATCACGATGGAGAAGCTTTTCCAATTGCCGTCGGAAAGATTGCAAGAGATCTTCGAAGAGGCGAGCAAGAAGAAGTTAGCGTTGCAGGACGGCATCGCTCCGAACTGCAGACGCCCTAAAAGCAAGGTGCCGAATTGGAATCAGAACAAGAAGGATAGTAGCGAATGGTTGGTAAAAAAATATACCAAACCGACGATGAAGGAGACCTACAGCACGACTTCGATGTGCAGTCGGAAGCCCTTGAATTGTCCGCATAAGCCGTGCAATAAGATCATAGCGATGTCCTCCTTCCATACACACTTCAAGCACGAGCATACTGACATTCCGAGGTACAGCGTGGATCGCGGAAAAGAGCTGGAGATACAACTGGACACGGACGTCTTAGAGTTTAACACCACGTTCTGTCTGGGGATGGTCACCCTTTATGAAACTAATAGGTTGAACGTGTGTAGGAGTAATAATCCAACGCCAGCCGCCAACGTAGTCAGGAGGTTTGCGCAAAGGGTACCCATCGATACCTTTTGGATTATGGTCAGCGGATCTTGCGAAGCTAAGAAGTCTCATGCCTACATAATTTTCTGGTTGTTCACCAGCAACGATCAATTCTACAACTGCACATTGGAGGTGGCCGCGCAGAAGGAGATCATGTCTTATTCCACGTTTTGCTCGGTCAACTGCATGCAGGACAGTCACGAGGTGAAGGCCGTGGCGCAACGACTGAATTGTCTATATATCACCTACGGTGCGATGGAAAGCATCCTCAGTTATGGTACAAAGCCGAAATTCAGAATGACCATACATTGATCCGTCAGTGAAATTGTGGAAGTTTTCATGTGCACAGTCAATTTAGAGTCTAAGGTCTCTTTTGCTCTTTTGTATTGACCGCTTATACGCCATATATAACAATCTAATGCTACTTACCAATACTCATAAACCATACCATAATACATAGGTGCAAAATAGAAAATAAGTTATAAAACATTCAAAAGAAATTATATGTAAATTCGACGAAATAAAATCAGTAATTGTATAGTAGAAAGAAAAATTCTTTTCTGCTATCAACATTTTACGTTTATCACCCCCTTTTTCTACTGTCACATTTTGGTCAATAAACATATGAGCAAGGCTTCAATTTTTTTTCTTCTTTTACTAGTTATTCCGTTTTAAGTGAATCTACTTCAAGAGAAGTTATTGACAGAATCGTTACAAATATAACCGACGTTTTTGCAATCAATAATTCAAGATCTATGGGAAACTTTCGATAACTTTGGTTTTTTTCAGAACTATTTCGTATCCGTTCTTGCTGTAATTTTCAGGTCATAAATTCAGTAAATATAAAGCCTGTGAAAATGGATTCTGCAGATTCTAAGTAAAATCAGTTCCGTTATTGAGTTTTTTTTTTTTTTATTTCGTGATATATAATTTCCAGATAAGATATCTGGCAAACATGAAAGAAGACGAGTATTTAAATTTCTCAAAATATGCAGGAATAATCATAGAATTTCTTGGCGTGCAGAAACCCTTTTAAAGTATTCGTTTCATACGTTATCATTAAATCTATTCTTAATTGGTGATAATCTTCAAATACTTGGCAGCATATGTATTGGAATTTTGAAACATTCGGTACAGTATAACACAACTTATCAAAAGCGTTCAGCAAATTTAATATTAGGGTCGCAAATTTCTTAATGGTACATTGAATACCCTTGACCCGAAAAACGTCTAAAAAAACCCCGTTGCTAATAAAAAAAAAACACGTACATACAGGTACGATCAATTAAAAGGTTACAGTAACCATGCACGTATATATTTGCTCATGGGACAAGCGCATACATACAAAGCCAGGTATTTATAAAAAAAAGAAGTTCAAGCCGTACAAGTTCAATAATCTCTTGACGATCGCTCCGTAGATTACGGTAGGAAACAAGGACTGAACAGTTACATACATTATGAAGTTACTCACCGGTTTAAAATGGTAATCTGTATCTGTTACGGGCATATGTCTCTCTTGGAAAAGTTTGTATTCTTCAATATGGGTACCTTTTCCGTTACGTGCAGTAGTAGAACCCCATAGATGTTTCGGATCTTATTGAAATTCTTCAGGCGCACCACATACGAAGCATACGAACGACCAAAGAATTCGGGCCACCCGAAAGGGATGTTAATTCTATTCGCAAATGCACATGCGATCCGTGTCCTAGTAAAGCGTAATAGTACGTTACCTTCGTCGATTGCTCTTCTGCAATACAATACAGCACGGTGTTACGTTCCCCCCTCGATTAGAAATGATATCAACAGGTTAAGCGCAACAGTAAATCCAGTTACAGCCACCAGCACACACAAACAGCACTAAAGAACCACTCGAAGCACTGGCTAATGGCAGTAGCGAAATTGATGAGTCGATCCTCTTCTTAAATATGTTTATAATTTATTATTATTGTATGAGAAACTAGTAAATTAATTTGTACTAATCGATCGTTATACAACCGATTTGTTCACACCAAACATCAGGTTCTGCTACTGCTGACGTTCTCTTCGCGGCTCCTATTCCTGCGAGAGGTTAGAAGCGTTCTGATCTGACACGATTTCGAGTCTAAACAAAAACGTTGAGCGCGTATGTGGTACAGAATCATAAAACCGCAGTAAAACGAAGTGGTGGTAGGCTGCAGTAGAACCGGCAGAACCGCCGGTGAATGTTTTGGTTGCGTGAGGTGGTAGTCGTATGTACGAAAAACGAAAGCTGCGATGTGTTGCAGTCGATAAATATACAGGGGGCTTTATTAAAAGCGTACGCTCGATAATGTATGCGTATAACGTAACAATACGAATGTATCAGATAGAAAGCGTTAATGTGGAATTAGTGACACACACGTACATGGTTAAAAAAAGAACAAATTAAGCTGATTTGCCTCAAAATTTCGTAAAATTTTCGATATGTTGGACTAAACAATTTAAACAAGGAGTAAATGATTAGAATAAGTACGTAGTATTATTCACGGTATAGATTATCAGCTAACTCCAGAGATCTGTAAGGCATATTGGGATGAAATTAGCTTAGTTCGCATAGAATTTCTTTAACTTTAGATTTATGGCTAGTAGTAGTTTTCTTGAACTAATTATTTAGGGGGAAGGGGGGCCCTCCCTGCCCTCCTCTAACTACGCCCATGTGTATACATAAAATAGTATAAAATTCTGTACAGTAGCATGCATCGTTTTAAAGGACGCTTACACCAAAAACTAAAATTGAAACTAACATAATTTATAATGAGGGCGGTCAGCAAATTTGACCCATGAGATCAAAGACGCCGAAATAGTGTTTCGCATCTGAATATTATTTAATCTGTGTATATGTATTTTTTTAGGAACATTTCTAGACTAGACTAGAAATGTTCCAAAAAAAGTTCCTAAAAAATACATTCTCTTTCGGCGTCTTTGATCTCATGGGTCAAATTTGCTGACCGCCCCCATTATAAATTATGTTACTTTCAATTTTAGTTTTTGGTGTAAGCGCCCTTTAAAACGATGCATGCTACTGTATAGAATTTCATACTATTTCATGTATACACATGGGCGTAGTTAGAGGAGGGCACGGAGGGGCCATAGCTCCCTTCCCCCCTTCCACCTAAATAATTTTACTTTCGTTTCTTATTGGTGGTAATATAGATAGACGCGCTTGTGTACGTCATTGCTTAATGTAGTGTAAACTGTAAAGTAGATGCAAGTATGCACCAAGGATGTCTCCGTTTTGATAGCCAATTAGTTACGCGATGCACAAGATTAAAAAACGAAACAAGTTATATAATTATGTACAAAGTTGGACATCCTGTATTCCTGCGTTTATATTCAATTAATTCATTTCCATTTTAATATTGCAATGTGCGACACAAAAAATATCCCTATATACGAAATCATTTATTTAATCAGCTAAATCTAACTGTTTGAAATACTTCGCTACAATACATATGAACAGGTTTAAATTAACGTATTTTTCCGCAGAACTATCCGCTGATAAGAATGATCTTATTTTCGAACATCTTCGTGCTAATTCGCGCAAACAATGGCACGCATGCGGACAGAGTGGAACACCTAAAGTCGCCAATATCCCGTACAGCCAGACTCCAGTTTCATACCCTATTGTCTCTCCGTCTTTAATCGTTTCCAATTGCTCTAAAATGATCTGTAGCAGTCTAACTTTTGCGCCTTGCGATAGATTGTTGATCGTCGAAAATTTGGGAATTTCAGAGGTGATCCTGTCAATCCAAAGACCATCTTGAATAGTTTCTAAATTTGGATTCTTTTCAATTCTGCTTTCTAGGAATTGTCTGAGTTTTGAGAAGTCTTTCAGCTTTTCTTTTTGCCATTGCTCTGATGGGAGCATATCTTCAGGTGCTTTAGTGCAGTTTTCGATCTAAATTTTACCAAAATGAGTAATAATTTAAGAGAATTTATGCAACGAGAAAGATTAATTTATGCTTCTAAGTTAATAGAATCTCCACTTCACAATTTTCTTTCAAGTCAACTCACCATATTGATTTTCACAGTTGGTGTTTTCAATTTACTTCGATCAACATCAACTGCTACCCATTTTTTGCATTGTTTGGCTTCATACATTACTAGTTGCAGGTATTCTTCTCCTGCAAAGAATGTTATCAAAAATCGTCAACCCTTAATAGGTAAAATTTACCATTTTGCGGTGTAATGTTTGGGTTGAAATCATCTGGCAGTGTGACATCCAGGGCCTTTTTAAGTATTCCCGAGTCATCATCGCTGCTACTATCCTCAATATTAAGCATTGTTAATACAAAAATTTATTTAAAATAAAATAGCTCCAACTAAGTTGTTAATAGGAAGAAGTATACTATTTACACAGAAGCTATGCAACTTTCCTTAACACTGTCACTGAAGTTTTAGGTTAGAATTGTTTGAAAGGAAGCAGTTGTACGAAGATTTAAATTTTCAGTGATTTTATACATAAACTTTCTTTATTTCTAGAAAACAGAGCTTCATACCAGTTCAAGTTATATAAATGTAAACAATGAATTAATTTTTCATTAAAACTTTAGATAACCTATATATAGCTTGAATCATACATACTGAGACATTTAAATTTGTTTTAATACTTAAAAATGGAAGAAAGTTTAATAAAAATCATTGTTAAATGGAGTGGAAAAGAATATGAAATAGATTTAACAGTGGATGATACAGTATTAAGTTTAAAACAAGCCATACATAAACAAACTGGGGTAAGGCCGGATAGACAAAAGCTATTGAATTTAAACTTTAAAGGTAAGAGCTTCATATTTAACATTAAAAATAACCGAAACAGATTATTTACTTTAAGGGAAACCGCCCCAAGATGATTTTAAGATTTTCCGTCTCAATTTGAAGCCATCATTCAAATTAATGATGATGGGATCTTTAGAGGAGGATATTGCCGAAGTTAGCAAAGCTCCCGATGATGTTCCTGATGTGGTAAATGACTTAGAATTGGACGAAATAGCAATCGAGAATCAACAAATTTATCTATCCAAAGTTGAGAAACGTATTAAGGAATATGAGATTAAGATGCTGAATGAACCAAGGTCAAACAAAAAGCTGTTAGTACTAGATATAGATTATACATTATTCGACCACAATTCTCCAGCAGAGACAGGGGCGGAATTAATGAGGCCCTATCTTCATGAATTTCTTACATCTGCATACGAAGATTATGATATTGTGATTTGGTCTGGCACTGGAATGAAATGGATTGAAGAGAAAATGAAATTGTTGGGCGTTTCAACAAATACAAACTATAAAATATTGTTTTACTTGGATTCGTTAGCTATGATATCCGTTCATACACCAAAAGATGGTATTATGGATGTGAGTAATACTTTTGTAATTAAATATGCTATTTATATTTTATGGATCGTTAATTCTTAGGTTAAGCCATTGGGAGTAATTTGGGGTAAATTTGAGCAATACAACAGTAAAAATACACTCATGATCGATGATATTAGACGGAATTTTCTTATGAATCCTAAAAACGGGTTAAGAATCCGTAGATTTAAACAAGCTCATTTAAATAGGGCCACCGATAACGAGTTGCTACGATTATCTAAATATCTGAAAGATTTGGCCTTAAATTGTGACGATTTTACAACGGTAAATCACCGACATTGGGAGAAGTATAGACCTAAGAAAAGGAGCAGTTCTAGAAATAAACTTATGTACTAATCAGCAATTTAGTTTATAATGATATATTTATATACCTAATAAATTTTTTTAATTTCTAAATGTTGCAATTTTATTCCACTGTACAGGTTCTGTTAGAACCCACAGTAATTTTTTTTTATATACAACCGATTTTAAGCACAAATTTTGTTATTTGGATTTGACGAAAGAAAGAAAACAACCAATTGAAAAGTAATTCTTTATTTCAATAAATATAACATTTTAACAAAGTGAAGAATCACATTTTGTTTCAGTCTATTCAGAACAAAGTTGAGAATCCATGCATTTTGAAATATCTATCATAGTATTTGTGTCTTTTATCTACGTTTACAATTACGTACATAGAAAATATACACATGGAACTAACCATACATTAAAAATAATTACACAAAAATTTATACAGCTATTTTCTAAACAGAAGATGCTTATTTTCTTTCAGATATCAAGGAAAAATGCCTAAGTGTGTGGATTTAAAATCAAAGGGAATCTTTACACTTAAAACAAATATGCATTGCTACAGAATTTTTAAAAATGATTGTTTTAAAAAAAATAACATTAATATTATTATGTTACTCGGGGTTACTTCTGGATTACATTATAGATTCAATCGCTCTTAATTTGTCCGATTTTTATCTTAGTGTTCTGTGCCATATCTCCAATCTTTTGAGTTAGAATCTTAGTATATACATTAATAATACCATTCTGCTCCATCCCAGGTAGAAGCAAAATGGCAACAACAAGTAAGTACGTTAAAAATAGGTTGTTGATATTGTTTCCGATCCATGCTAGCAGCATCAGCACTATAATCGTGCAACTGTAATACTGAAATGCATATGGTCCAAATTAAAAAAATAACATGCGGATAAAATAAACAAGGCAATTTTCTTACCAATTTTGGTTTGAAGGTCCGCAATTCACAAAATGTGCTTGCCCGATTAACGATAACATTGAAATACTTTAATAGCATTAAACAAACTTCATCCAGTTGTTTCTCTTTCTTCTCAGACCACGTATCACCTTTCATCATTGATGCAGTCAGCAACGGGACAATGTAATCGCTTATCGTTATTGTTAAACCGATTATAGAAATAGCTGTCAACAAACTTGGATCCAGCAACCAAATACTCATAAAGAGTATTGTTGTACCTAATATAAAATCACATCGACATTTGCTATAGTATAGCTTATAAAAAGGTACATACCACCAATTAATGCACAAGGATGCCATGGCTTTTCCCATAGAATCACAGAACTAATGGGTAGAATTATTTCTCTCCAGTTTTTAACGGCTGCCTTCAATTTGTTGAGCTGCGTCTCCTAGAATGAAAGTGCATACTTATAACCATTTCAACCAGGTTAAGTACTTAAACAAGATTCTACGATGGGAATTCTTTAATCGGAGAGAGGAGAACTTACTTCGTCTGCCATTGTTTCAATCCCAAGAAAACGGTCAAAATCAAAGAAATAAGAGGAACCTTTCAAAATTAAACCTAAATTACGTTTCTATTTTAAATCAACTGGAACCGATGTGGATGTAGATGACTCTGTTAGGAATGACGCATGCGTATTTTACAGAACGTAACTGACCGTTTTTTAAAAATTAAAACTTTGTGCCTTTTCGTCTCCTTCAAGTTTTGAATTTCTATCGTCTTAATAATATCGGATATTTCACTTTTACCTAGGATTTACGTGTTTGGAAAGTGAATGATTAAAACAATAATTTTGACATTTCATTTCAACGATAACATAGATAAGCTTATTTAGTTCATTCAAATTTATTTCCTTATTATTAACGATCTTTATCTGTGATCCTTATGATCCTTTTTTTCCTGGCGATTGACTAATAATGCTACACATTATAATAAATAAAACTGTTGAGATTCGTGCCCTTTTTTTATTAACTAAAATTTGCCAAAACGTGCTATTTTTATCAAAAAATTTGAAAAAATTCTAATTTCACTTATTTGTTGTCAACATTTTTCTTTTGTATTATTTTTATTTTAACATTTTAATCTCTTTGCAGAAGTTATAAATATGTAGTTTTAACGGTATAGTCCGTCTCAACTTTAATATGCATTGTAAACAGCTATAGGGAACTTGCATCTCTTATTGTCCCTTCAACACACCAATATAGCTATCTCTATTACCGCTTGCTGTGTAGCCAGATGTACACGTTTACGTCAACGGCTGTATACTGTCACCTGTCTCTTGTGGTTTTAGTAATATTAAATCTTTATTTAAATCATTAGAATGATCATATAGCCAATATAACTGTTCTTTTCAGAGCGCTTACTGACTTCTACAGGTAAATTGACACTGCCAAACGTCAAATTCTATAGCGGAGGCTGCCGAAAATACGCTTGAATATAGCTCATAAAAATTTGGCAACTCTGTACGCCACTCCTATAAGAGCTGTACTGCAATAATGGGGTTGAGACGGACTATAATAGCAGTAATAGACATTTTAAAATAATTTAAAAAATGGATAAATTAGTTTTAGTAACATAAAAATAATAAAAATGAAAAATGTTGACAATAAACAAATTGAGTAAAATTATAATTTCTTCGTTTTTTTGATAAAAAAATTTAAATATTTAACTATTTCGACAAATTTGGAAAAAATGGAAAAAATAATAATAGTGGTCAATTCCAAATAAGTTTCCGTTATTATTAAAAAAAATTATTAGAACTTAAATTAGTTTTGGTAACATAAAAATAATAAAAATGAAAAATGTTGATAATAA
>LR736876.1:3138886-3222553 GCA_902654985.2 Oryctes borbonicus
TCGTTATTAAGTTTAATAATAACGGAAACTTATTTGGAATTGACCACTATTATTATTTATAGTATTAAATGCCGCAATGTTGGTAGCCCTGAAATTCAAAATATCACCCATTCATATATAACAGTATAGAACGCCACCATTTATTGTGACTTAGTACTACTCAATTTAACATTTAACATCCTAACATTTTTTTATACATCTTATGGTTTAATATTACATTTCTAAGGGATATGGCATCGGTAATTCAATATTTTCTTATATTTAAACGCTTATCAGTTTCTAGCATAAATAGGTTTTAATGGTGAAGCACGATATTGCGTATTCCGTATAGAGATTGCATCTATTTACATTAACTATTTTTTTTTCCAGATGTCTAACAATGTAGAAAACTTATCGCCGCAAATAATAAGGCGAGTCGTTAAAGAAATGCAAGATCTAGTCGCAAATCCACCTGAAGGGATAAAAGTACAAATAAACGATGAAGATGTTACGGATATACAAGGTTTTATTGAAGGGCCAGCAGGTGTTTCTATTCAGTAATCCTTCTCGTTTCCTTCTAATGACATTTTTGATACTTTAGGAACTCCATACGTTAGCGGATTATTTAAAGTGAAATTGACATTAGGTAAAGATTTCCCGCAGTTACCTCCGAAGGCCTATTTCCTGACCAAAATATTTCACCCAAACGTCGCAGCGAACGGCGAGATTTGCGTGAACACGTTAAAAAAGGACTGGAAGCCAGAACTCGGAATCAAACACATATTACTTGTAAGTAAATTTTATTTGATACGAATGGGTTTCGAAGGTTTCTTGATTTTTAGACGATTAAATGTCTTCTTATTGTGCCTAATGCTGAATCAGCGTTAAATGAGGAAGCTGGTAAATTATTATTAGAACACTATGATGATTATTTCCAAAGAGCAAAGATGATGACTGAAATACATGCGCAGGTAAGAGATTTTGATAAAGTGATGAATTCTAAATATTAAGTTGCTTGTGCATTTGTATCAAGTTGGTGAATATGACTATGTTTACATTGTTAGGAACTATAACCACTGTAGCTATTAATCGGGTTTGTATTGTAAAATATTTGCCGAACATATTATTTTAAAAGAAAAGCAATAACCTTTGTAATACCAAACCAAACCAAAATAATGTGTGGTAAGCTGAAAAGTTTGTGCGGTATTTTAGATTGTAGATGGACGATAACGTCGACACGTATAGCATATGTGGAGTAATAAAATAGAATTTATACTTATTTAATAAGCATATAACTTCTCGATTTAGCTGTGTTATTTGCTGCTGAGTAATTTTCAGAATAGCTTAAGGTGATTAAGACATTAACTTTCTAATTTATGTTTTTTTTTTGACCTGGGTGATGGAAAAAGCTACAACTGACAGTTTGTCCATTTTGAAAGAGTTCGAAGTTGAAAGAAAAGACATTCTTTTCTTTCAAGGATACAAAAAGAAAACAGGAGCTTGGACCAATGCATCACAAAATTTTAATGAATCACCAAAATATTTACAATGTGTATTATTAAAAATTAATATTTCGGTTGCAAAAGAACCACGAAGTATTTATTTCTAATTATTAACTCTTGATATGTGCGATTTTAAACCTCTTTAACGGCCATCCCCTTTAACTTTGTCTTAACTTATAAGAGCGGAATTTATTCATCAACTC
This sequence comes from Oryctes borbonicus, assembly GCA_902654985.2. Taxonomy (NCBI): domain Eukaryota; kingdom Metazoa; phylum Arthropoda; class Insecta; order Coleoptera; family Scarabaeidae; genus Oryctes; species Oryctes borbonicus. The sequence continues at coordinate 3,140,571 of LR736876.1, forward strand.
CGATCTCTGAGCAATCTTCTAAAATCATTTCTGTGTTCTCCCTTCACTTAGACTGCTATCTTCCTTGTGTTTGGAATGTACTAATAGAGCAATCGTAGAAATAAATACAGTGTAATTGAATAATCTCTTAATAATAATAATCGAAATTATAATAATAATCTTTTTATGAGTCCAACAAATACACATTATGTAGGACAAGTCAAAATACCAAACATAATTCTATGCAACAATATATCCCAGCGGATGCTGCATTAAAATGTGGATAATAAATTTCCAAAAAGATTTGAGAACCATTCTACTATTAAACGTGTATTCAAATTATTTATTTAAACCAGTAAAATTTGTCCACCCATTTAACCTATGTAAAGACGCAAAATAGCCTGATTAATTAAAGTCGGCAGTTGCGAGGTATTAACCCTGATTAGTATCTACCGTTTACATCATAGTATTTACTCCCGAATTTATAACTACGGTAGTTACCTCACCATGTAAAACGGCTTTATGCTATTGTGCTTTGTAGTTGCCTATATTCATAAATCTCCAATTTTCAGCCACAAAAAAGTTGTAAAATTGCGATAACAGACGGCCCTTTAGCGAAAAAGCATGCAGGGGACAAGAAACTTATCGCAGAAAAGAAGAAAATACTCAAAGACAAAAAGAGGACGTTGAAACGTTTATGAAAAATGAGACAGTTTATATATATTTAAAGCGTACGATGTTGTTCAATTCGATCATCTTATACAATTTATTTTTCTACTATATATACTTCTTTTTCCTTATCATTTCCTTTTAGTATCGCGCATTAAATTTATGTAGTTGAGCTGGTTTTATTTATTTTGAACAACTTATTCTTTGGAAATTATCTCTATTTCATTAAATGTAGCAAGTTATGTCACTTACATTATTTGCATTTTTTATTTATTTGTTTACGTTTAATATGAAGCATTACATTTTATATTGTGCAACATTACCCACATGTTGTCGGACAGATAGTGCAATTGAAATATGGACATTATTTTCGAGAACGACTTATGTTTATTTATAATTATGTAAATTTGTTTTGTGCGAATTCTTTTTTTTTGTGTATTCTATTTGAAAGAAACAAAATGCATTTATGGATATATGTGTATGTTTTTTGTGAGATTGTTTATTAATAAAAGAATAGTAAAATAATGCTTATTTATTTACAATATTTCACTACAGTATGGATGGTAATAAAGTAGTTCTGTCCATTGAAGATTCTAGAGTAAACTTTAACAACGAAATGTCGTGTGACGGGTTGTATTATAAAGGGCCCCTCATTACTGCGTCGGCGGAGTTTAGAGTTAAAACTCGAAAACGGAGATTTTCTGTACGTACGTAGTACAAAATTAGTTACAAATAATTTCCGGCATCGTCTTCACCTTTTTCAGACCTGGCGTGAAAGCAGATGTAGTATTTTGAGTTACGTTTTAACTATTAATTTAGGAGCCAGCACACTGACACTTTGTAGGTTCAAGATGGTATAATGTAAAAATATATACAGGGTGTTAAATATATTCTGGGGCTTTCCAAGACGTATCACATACAGATTCGACATACACAAAACGTGCTTATCCTATTCGATTCAATCAGTGGAACACAATTGACTTGCAAAGGGTCCCAGGGTAGTTTACCTACTACCCTTATACAAAAAAAATAATTTCTTTTAAAGTTACTGAATCAACTGTGCAGTTATACTTATGAATATTTGGTTGTGTAATACAGCTGGTATCGCTGGTAATATCACCACATGGTACGTGTAATAATTAACCTTTTCCTTCAAGAAAGGGGTTGCAGTACGAATATGAGAACTTGTGCAACTTTGAGGTGCGGTAGAAAGCAGTATTTCCGACTTTTCTGTCAAAAAGAACCAATAATAATTTCCTTATTTCTACGCCATAAAGATTTTAGGCTAAAAGAAGGAATTTTCTAATAGGAATCGGGCTTTCTACCACTAGATGTATGCGTGACTAATAAGAGTAAGTGAGGTCTTTTCTCGTTTCTGCAGGCTTACTATGGACATATATTATTAATGGTTGCGTTTTTCCAAAGCTGTTCCAGAACTGATATTTAATGTTCTATTTGGCCATACGATTGACTCCTGCACCAACCCTTTGGCAGTGGTGATATGTTTCCGTATGCGCAGTTAGTACAGAGAAGTGTTGACAGTTTGATTGGAATCGTGATAGTTTATGTTCATGTTGAATCACCCACCATCCTTTTTTTTAGTCGCACCTCATCTGTACTGCGTGATATGCATACGGATCGCTGCAACTTACTTTTTTTAGATAAATCGAAAGCCACTATTACAAAGGCGATTTAAATGGCATAACCTCTAAATTTATATGAATGTGAACTTGTGTTAAACCGAAAATAATCCAAGGATTGGTAATATTAATTTCACAAAAATTATACAAAAAGTGTGTAATACGGAAATAAATTTTATTTAAAAACGTAGAATAATCGTCTAATATGTAAACACAGGAGTACACAGGAAATTAAACAAAAATTGAAATGGTAGAACACGAAAGCAGCAGGAAACAAAAATTATGCTTAACATAAAAGAAAAGTAAGTGAAAAACAAAACCTAATTAAAAACTCTGCCATACAAATAGGTTAATTTTTCTGTATTGTGTCTGGGCGGAAGAAGTATTTCAATGTTGTAGTAATATACCTTCGGCTTGTTATTGTGATGTGTAGGGATGGTCAGCGAAGCAGCTTTAAACCACCTAAAATAAACAATGTCAAAAATAAATTTCAAAATAAAAATATTAATTGGCAAGGACTTGTAAAAGTAAAAAGAAAAAAAGAACTCGCTTCAGTTCATGTACTATTTATTGATAATTATTTTGAATTTATTGTATATAGTTAAGTCCTTTACTTCATTCCAATTACAATAACACTTAATAAAAATTATTTACAATCTTGAAATAATACTTATAATAAAAAAGTGCAAACCATAAAGATCATATAAGTAAGCAGCTTTTGAGCGGAATTGAACCGAGATTTGAGAGTTCTACCAATACGAAAGTAGAATTTCCAAACAAATTAATTGGATTAAAGTCCACCATCATATCAATAGAACTTAAAAGCAATAAATAAATGGTTAGACTAGCAATGTAATATAGTTCGAAGTTACTATATAAATCGTAGATTACGACTTAAGCCAGAACTTTCCCCCAGACCTTATACCTTTTACTTTCGATGGTTTTTTCCCTTTCTCTCCACTCGATGAAGCTTCACGGCTATCTGTTACCATTGCTTCTTCAGTACCCTCAGTACGCTCTTGCAATTGTGTTTTTAGAGTTTTCTTGATATTATTGATCTATGAAAATCATTTAATACAACTGGAAATTCTTAATTTTTACTACTTCCACTTACCTCTTGTTCTATATCCGTCTTCCGTTGTACATTTTTATTTTTCTCTGAATTAGCTCTGTGAATTTGAGTTTCGACGCAGGATAGAACACCTTCACATGCCGAACACCAGTCTTCTAGACATGTTACTATAACATCTATGTCTTCAGCACGAATATCTCGTCCAATCGCAGAATCTACTTCTAGTTGACTATTTTTTTGATCCAATTTTCCATGGATAATATCTAGAACAACTAATATTTTTTAAAAGGTCATTTTTCAAATAAGCAATAATAGACCTGCATAAATCGCTTCTATTATCAAATCTTCAAGATCTCGCACATTCTTAATGTCTAATTCCTTTAATAAATTTGTGTATGGAATGCACTAGAAATTAAAATTGAAACATATTATTTGAAACGATTCAAATATAACGTACCTTTGATTTAGTTGCAAGAGTAACAATAGTTAGATGTTGTAATTTTTTCGTTTGGTTAGGTGTTAACTGTAAATATTTATTTTTATTTTGTAGGTAATCGGTATAAGTTCCATACGCGAATAAATTCAAGGTATTCCAATACTTTTCATTTGGAGAATTTCCAACCTAAAATCATTTATATTGCACGAGTCTTTGTACTATTTAATATGCTTGCATTACTTCTTTAATACTTGGCATATCTAACAATTCTCCAAAAACATATATTCCAGGTGTTTCCAATACTTGATTTATTAATTCTAAACATGCTGCCCCTTTCACGTTTTTACCTAGTAAAATAAATTGTTCGAGGGGATTTGAGGAAAAGTTGTTCTTCTCTATAACCATATTTTATTTGTTCTGAATAAAGCGTTATCACTACGAACAATTTTAGAAATAATACAATGATTAAGTGTATAAATCTAATTTAATTATTGTTGGTTATGTTTAGAGTTCAGTTGACGTATCGTAGTAACCTTTGCGCATGCGCATTCTGATTTTAGAGAATTTCTCGCCGTCATATTAGGTATATATTGGTTATTTTGGTCGCTGGGACAACCAAGTTATTTTGAGTGTCTTTCTTTCGGATACTTGAACCTTTAAATAGCATCATAAATTATAACTTATCACCTATAAAGTTACGAATAGAAATTTAGCGTTCTTCGTTTGGGGAGGAAGAATGCAAAATTCCCCTTTTAATTGCTCAAGTCAGAGATCTACCGAAATTGCACAAATTTGCCTATTGGAATTCAACAACATGGCGGGAAATTAATTTGAGTTTTAAGTGTTAAAATAGTTTGGAAACTAGCCGATAGCCAAGTAAATAATGCAACCAGACGTAAGATAATAAAGTAATTAAGCAGTTCCACACTAATAATATGTATTTTTTTAATTTTAGGTGGAAGATTTGCAATTTTGCTTACATAATTTAAAAAAGGAAAATTTGGATTTGCGAAATGAAAATCAAATACAAAAGGTAAAAATAAGGAAACTCAGCGAGGATGTTAATAGAATGGAAAAGCAATTAGATGCTGTTTTCGATCCGAAACAGGTTTGTCTATGACTAGTGCCCTTTTCGATTGTCATGGCTGTGTTTTAGAGTGACACTTTGTCGAAAGTCTTATCCAGACATGGAGCGCATTTACTAGCAAAATTGAAGGAGGAAAATGTACTGTTGTATAGGAAGATGGCTAACAAGAATTTTTATATTAAAAGATTACAATCAGAATTGGAAACAAACAAATTATATGTAAATGGAAAAACAAGGATAGTGACACCATCACCAAAATTATTAGACCAACAAGAATTGGGCGCTAAAATTGGAGAAATGGGCAACCATAGGATGCTTGTGTCAACTAGCAGTAGGCCAAAAAATAGAAGATCAAAAAGTGTTAGTAACACTATCGAGTAAGATATAGTTATATCGATGTAGGCATCAATTTGCTTCAAATAGATTTGATCTTTTAGTGCACGATCAAGGTCGATGTCACCGAAAATGAGATCTTCTGATAGTAATACAAAGGAAAAAAAATATGTTGAAAAGTTAAATAGTAACTTAGAAATGATTAAGAAAACAGGCGGCTTAAGAGGTTTCAATTTATAGAAGTAAGGGGAAACTCTATGTATAATTCTTGATAGTTTCAGATAATAAATTATCTCAGACATTTAACAGTTCCTTTTTACAAACCAAGAGTGATGCACCTCACGAGGAAATTCAACAATTACAATCTTATTTAATGAATGTACTGAATGAAGTGGGTTCTCTGAAAAGCACCATCAGTGATCTTCAGAAGGGTCAAACAAAGAGCTATAAGAGGTATGTAAGACAAACTAAGTGTGGAATTCTCATACTTTGTAAAAAATTGTATATTATTTAGTGCGAATGCTACACGGTCGGTTCAAAAAGATGAGAAGCCTAGGCAAAGACAGCGAACTCCAAGTGTTATTAGAGAAGTAACAACAGAGTATGACAGCGAATCAGAAACTGTGACGGATAGCAGATACAGTTCGTACCCCTCGTCCAGAGGTAGTAATTACAGTGAGAGCACTGATTTAAGCGCAGCAGAGACTCAATGCAAGTCAAACCAGGTAGGAGCTCTTTTAATTTTCTTTTTAAATCATTTAAAAACACTCGAAAAGAGAATTTAATTACAGGACCAGCATAGACTAAGCATTTGTACTAAATCGATTGGCGTGCAAACTACCAGATCTTTCTGCTCTCCTAGATTTGCCTCCATCGACACACCCGGAAAAATCTTTAAAAGAAACGAAATCATTGGCGTGAAGGAACATTTTGATGTTGAATATGTAGATTGACATCACTTCTATATATTGTTTCTTTGATGAAGTTATTAACCTGTCAGTTCTTTATTATCCTTTGAGGTATCTAATAATAAATGACTGAATAGTACATAGTTTTTTTCAGCAAAAGATTTAGGTGTTTGCTAAACCTTTGTATTGCGAGAGTTAAAATAATAGCCTCAAGAGTGCCAAAATAAATCCTTTTCACAATAACAGGCAAGAAAATAAAAAAAAGCACAAATTTAAAATGCATACGGACACTAATGTATGCGGATACTAAACATATATCTGGAATTTATGAAATATTTTGTGATGCAGTGTGTACCGATTGCTTAAGTGCTTGCAGTACCGCCCACGCACCCTTAATCCTTAAGCCTGGTGATTTTTTTTCACGTGACTACAGGGGGCGTGATCGATCCACAATAAATGAACGCCCAGAGACTAAAAAGCTTAAAGATAAAGCCACTACTCTCAAGATTTCTATTTCTTCGAAACTAACATTGGCCAAGGAAACTAGATTCAAGGGAAGATTCGCTCTCCAACGTTTCCAACATCAATGTGTGGTCGTTACTTCTTACTCTATCTACATATATAAGCAATCTAGCTCAATTTTGAAAGATCGCTGATTTTTTCCATTTGTTTGATCCATCCCGGATCAGGAAAAGAACATGTATTATGAATTTTGTTTGATCGTTACAGAAAGTAGTTATGAAATTTGAGAACTAAACTAGAAGTTTCTGGGGTGACGAGGGCAGATGGGGATAGTTGATAGCAGGTACTGCCGAACTTGACCTACGGTTTTGTGATTTTAATAAATATTAAAGTAATAAATAAAACTTCTTACATTTTAAATGTTTTATTCCATTCCATTATGGCACAATGATCATAATAATAATAATATATTTATTTATTTATTTTGTCTTACGAATATTCACATGTATTATATTTCTGTATATATATACTTGCAACATCCATGCACGTAACAGGTGTACCATTTACTCCTAATTTTTTAGAATTTCCTAAATAAAACAATGAATAGAAACCTACATTTGCCATGTTTTCACTTTTCATTTTAATTTTTTTTTTAATTTATTCAATTTCGTGCACATACGTTGCTTTTTCGTATTTTATAAAATGTATATAATTTAAGATATCAATAGTAAATAGTACAATGTAGTACCTAGATGGACAATGTCGTGACTACACTAGGCATAGGGCTCAAGTGTGCCTAATACAGCCACATTATCCGTGCATTGTAATAAGTATATTTCGTAACGTAATTACTTATTCTCTACACTCGCTTATGACACCATATTTATATAGAATATACACAATATAATATATTTAATATACATACAGATGCATTTTTTCACTTAAGTAATCAATTTATACAATATATACAAATACGATAGATACGTTGAGAGTATTTAATTCGTATTAACAACTAACGTTCATAAAAATACTAATTCCTACAAAGTATGCTTAAAAAACGTAAAGATTGTGCGAATATTCTCTTAAAGTTTAATTTTTTCGACAATCTTAGACGTATAAAAATCTGGAAGATTATGTACAACATTTGTATAAAATTATAGATATGTACTGAACTTATTCCTTAAATTTTATATTATTGTTTTGATAACGCTATAATAGGTATAATTTTATATAAAATTATTTTAAATGTTGTCAGAAAGATAAAAAAGGAAACCATCGTGTTATCGATATCAAATGCCAGTGCAGAATTGTTAGTTTTGAGGATTAACCATCGTTGTTGCTCAATACGATATAGGCATAAGAATAAATATCCAAAAAAAAAGGAAGATCCAAGAACATTTATATCTTTTATGTAATGCTAGTAGGTATTTACATATTCTATTTATGTACAATATAAATTTTGTTCTACTTTTACAAATCGGATAAGTATGTACATGATGCTTCTTTTCGTCTTTAGTATCTTAAAAATTAAATTTTCTTATTAATACCTTAATGTATGCATGTATATAGTTAATTATACAATTCACAGCACCTTGTAAAATATATTTTATCTTTTGAAATCGTTTTAGTATTAATACAATACGAGTGGAGTGGTGGTTCTTTTTTTCCCTTAAGCAAATCTTTTCCTTATACTTGTCTTTACCCTTTTTCTATTGTATACACCTATTACTACATTGAGTGTTTTTTTTTTATTCAAATCTATACCCTGTATGAACATTTTTTTTGAAGTATAATTTATGGGACATGCAGTGAGTTTATCGGAATAGAGGTACATAAACTGTTTCTTTGTTTCTTTCATTTTATCCTAGCCAATATTAGTTGGAACATTTTACTATGACGTGCATATTTGAAATATTTATATATATTTATTAATGGATCCTATATGAAGTAATTAATATTATAATATCACAGCTATATAAATGAGTTAATTTTATTGTATAAAACGATAGGTATTATTCAATTGCTAAATTGTGTAGACTTAAAGCCTCATATATACCATGCTTTTCTATTTTCATTTTTATTTTTATAAGTATTATATACAATATTTAAATATAACACAATAGAGACAAACATGTATTCCTATATCTTGTAGCTTTTGAGCTTATATCGTAAGGTAAACGCTATGTTTTCGTAATTAAATTGTTATTTGATTAAACAGTTGAATGTTCATTATAAATATCGATTCAAAATATGAAATTAGTTTACACTGTTTGATAAAATTAATAGACACCCTACATTGTCCAACCTACACGCCTAACAGGCTAACTAACTGGAATATATTAAAAAAAATTATAACGAGAAACATGGGCGTGGACAGGGAGAGGGGCGGGGGTGACATTTTGAAGGCTTTTCTGTGACCGGTAATAAGAAAAGAAAGTGAAATTATTTGTGATGTAGGCCCCCCTCTAACTACGCCCATAACAAGAAATTTGAACAAATATTTAGTTTTTATAAACCCATTGTTTTATTACGAATACTGTTAATGAAAATAGAAGACAGAAGATAGGTTTAAGTTAAAAAGCAGAAAATGTGAAATATTCATCATGTGCTATCCAACAATAGATCAATGAGATAAGAGATAACGAAACTGGGGACATAAATGGATGTTTTTTTAATTGTTCGAACAGTAGCGAGCAACACAAATACGTCTTTTATAAGTCGATTAGATAGAGCTGCATTTTAAACGTATTTGAATAATTAAAATAATTCAACGTGGATGAAAAATATCGATCAGGCTCGCAATTAATAAGCGTAGCTACAGCTTAGCCTTCGAGCGGGCGCGCCGGCGGTATTTATACCGCTATTTCGGAAAAATCCGTACCCAGTAAAGAAGCACTTATGTATTTCGAACGTGGCAAAAATCAAAAGCAGTATAAAAGCCGCCGGGCGCCTGCTCATGCTGGCCAATTTTACTCGCCCGCGCGAAGGTTAAGAAAGACCTTCAAAGGAGTGGTGAAGATTTAGAGATATATATCAGAATTTGAACGTTGAACACAAGTCGAAACTGCGAAGTTGAAATTATCGAAATGGAAGGAGCATGGTAAAATAGGTTTCGATAATATTTTTTTTTATATAGAAGACGGTTATGAACGAAATGAAATGTTAAGATGTTTTGTTCATAAACAAGTGTTATTTGCAATTATTTTTCTATTGTTAGTACAAGTATTTTAATCTCTACGTATTAAATATCGTACTGATACAATTAAGAATCAACTGCTTGGATCGATGATCGAATCCAGATTGTTACGATCCAAGCACCATGCAAATGTCTTGATTTATTAATGATTTTACGTACTTAATTTCGCTGTATTTAAACGGACAACAAAAACAATGGATTTTGGTAAAGACATAGAATACAATTTACCTCCTTATCTTCAAAAATTTTTGTAAACGGTCAAAATGCCTACCAATTAGTTGGAACGGTTGCAAGGCAAATATTCATTTCACTTTGCCAAAATTTGAATTTTCTACTTTTGAAAATATGAGGGTGATGTACAGAGTCTTGCGAAATATGGACGTATGAGGATAACGATTAATTTTTTTCTTTATACATATACGACAGAGATAATACGCTTAACACTTACTTACCTCTTCTTTAAGACTAATATTTACTTTAGTTAATTTTTGATGATGAAATTGATGAAATGTTGAACTTTCTCGAGTTTATTGTTAATGCATTTGAAAGACTTCGGGTGTCATCAAGTATACAGGTCGATACTGTCGAGCTATACAAGTCCAGCATGTACTGTTTTCTTTTAATAATGAAAAATATTCTTAAAGATAACTTTAGACTGTATTAATAAACCGTTTGCGCTAATTATTACATTAAATTTCTAGAATTAGGAAGAGCGTAGAAATATATAAAAATGTAGCAAGCGGTACATTAGTACAATCTAATATTAAATCTACCTACCTATCTAATTTTAATTGTGATTTAAAGTACACACATTAATCAATATGTATATTAACGAACAATAATTTCATATTGGAATATATCCTTTAAAACTTCAGTTTTAGTAAACATTGAGTAACATTTATCTAGAATTAATTTAAAGTTATTTTATTAAAAGGGATCTAATGGTAATATTTTATTAAATTCTTAATTCTTTCAAATTCTCTAAAGAATTTGAAGTCTTTTTAACATGAGATTTAATTTCACCAAAGAAAACAGTTTGTGTACTGTTATTAATCCTTTCTCCTTCTGTCAAGTTAAGCAAAAACTTAATAAGAACCAAACAAAAAACCAGAATCGTTGCGTTGCTTCTATTATACTTCTATTGGAAGTCTTCTGGACTTGACGCTTGATGGCCTAGACAAACTGGCAGTCGCTTGTTGCTATACCGATACGTCCTTTATTTGTACCGTCGAAATCAGCGCCAATGGTCCATTGCCAACGTTGCAGTTGTTATTCACCTTCTGCAAATGCTCCGGAGAATTTCGTCGGATTGAAGGATTGCTGCCGGATGGTGGAATGGTGGTTTGTGTACCTGATTCTTTCGTTTCTGCTTTGCGTCCGTTTATTCCTGCGATGAATTTTAATGTTTGATTTTTTTTTGGGGAATTTTATACTTCGCTTTAACTGTCGCAAACCAAACATCAGATTTTAAAAGGCTATCTAGATAATTATCTAATTAAGGTTCATTTAACAACAATACTGGCAGATAGATAGACGGAATTATCTTGTTAATTAAAATGTAATAATTTAGGCTAATAAATAGTAATATTTGCAAGCTTATCAAGTATACTTTTAAAAAGTTCACAAGCATAGGCGTGGTCAGTATCTGAATCAATCTATTCGACTATTTATAATTCTTTTCTTATTAGTTATTTTTAATTACGGCGACTGTTTTAAATATTGTTAATGTTGAAGATATTACAAAGTATAACTCGTTGTTATAGCTTCTTATTTGTTCTTTAAGGCCCGTTTGTAACGATGTAATAATTTCTACACTAGTTCGTAGAGTTTTTCTGACATAAAATATTGTAGCGGAACAGACAGTTAAAAAAATCATTATTTGAAAATCAGAAGTGGGGGAGGCTTGAAATTGATGCAAAAATGTTTTATAAAAATTGACCTGTCCGAGCAAAACAAATTTGGGTATCGTTGATTGACTATGGGGTGCTCGAACGCATTGTATAATGCTACACACTTTAAATACACTACCGTTCATATATTTGGGGACGACTAAGAAAAACTCCAAAAAATAAGCAAAATTGAAATATTGACAATTGATTGTGTTTTATATGAAAGAGTGTACATTTCTATATGCATGAACATAATTTACAACAGTATTCTCTTCTATCCCATCAAATTTATAACGCATTTATATTCTACCGCAGCCTCAGGCAAAATTCCTCTTAATCCCTTTTATGGGGTTATAAACGTAAACTTGAAAATATTGTCGAATATTTCCACAAAGGAATAATGTGAGAGTCATAGAACACTTACTACAACAAACAAAGCAGATATTGTCTTGTATTTAAAATAAAATCGATCTTGATAGTAGTTTAGTTTAAATTTAACTATCGTAATAAATGGGTGGTGCTGAAATGGCAAAACGAAAAGAAATTTCCATCGAAACGCGTTCTGCTATTATTATTTTACGTAATGAAGGTATTATTTTACGTAATGAAGGATACTCAATGCCAGTTATTGCGAAAAAATTAAAAATATTGAAAAATGGAATATTTACAACATTAAAACAGGTGGCGGAAACGGGTTCTTTGACCGATAAGAAACGTTCTGGACACAAAAAGAAGACAACAGCTGCTGAGAATCAGTTCATGGTTCTTGTTTCAAAAAGAAACAGATTCCTAACGGCTCCGGAAATAAGGCAGCAAGTCAATGTTTCACGAAGAAATCCTATTTCGCATTCGACCGTGAAACGAAGATTAATTGCGGCAGGCTTAAAGGGACAAGTAGCTACCAGAAAATCGCTTTTGAAAGTTCAAAATAAAACAAAAAGATTGCAGTGGGCACAAGAACACAGACACTGGACATTCGAACAGTGGTGCAACGTGCTGTGGACAGATGAGTCCAAATTTGAAACATTTGGCTCCAAACGGAGGACGTTTGTTAGGCGACAGGTTTGTGAAAGAGTTAGTGAACAGTGTATTTTACCTACAGTGAAGCACGGTGGAGGTAACGTAATGGTTTGGGGCTGTTTTGCGGGAACAGCTGTGGGTGATTTAGTAAGAATACAGGGAATACTTCGTAAAGAGGGCTATCTCAAAATTTTACAAGAGAATGCTGTACCAAGTGGGGAACGATTACGAGGTCGAAACTTTACGTTTCAAGAGGATAACAACCCTAAGCATTCTTCTCGTATATGCAGAAACTATCTAGCATCTCTGGAAGAAGAAGATCGTTTAAAAAGAATGATTTGGTCACCTCAGTCTACTGACCTGTCGCCTATCGAATTAATATGGGATGAACTGGACAGAAAGATTCGCCAAAAAGGAGTGACTAGTTCACAAGATTTATGGAGAAAGCTCCAGCAAGCATGGACCGAGATCCCAGCAACATTTTGAAATGTTTAATTCTAAGAATGCCACGAATATGTACCGCAGTAATTAAGTCAAAGGGTGGACATGTAGACGAAAAATCCGTATATACCTAATTATAATTAGTACAACATTTCTTTTTGGAATATTTTTAGTTTTGTATAGTATATTCAATGTACAGATGTAAATTAAATTACAAATGACTTTTTGTTTTTATCCAAATTAAAAAAAAACTGTATTTTTTAATCGTCCCCAAATATATGAACGGTAGTGTACATAATAAATAAGATTCAGCAAGCAGAGAAACAGTAAAATGCGATCATTATGTTGATGTACGAGACTCATTTGAGGACAAACATATTTCTCCAAAACGCACACTACAATATATGAAACTAAAATATTCAAAGAATAGTTTTTCCACAAAAGATGGTTTGACATAATAAATGAATCAAGGGTCTCTTCTGAAGTAATTTGCGTCTCGTTTAAAATCCGTGCCTAGTTACTTCATTTTCCCTTGTTACCTCGTTGAATCAAACTTACCATTCTGATGTTCCGCTTCAACAGGAGGCACATGCTTCTGTATTTGCTGCTTCTGATTACACGTAGCAGCTGTCACCATAACGGTGGCCATCATACTACCAGATCCTGCCGTACCCGTCGTCTTACTGATGGCGGAATACCTCATAGGCATCATACTTTGCCTGACGTTCCTCTCGGGGCGTATTAATATAATATATAACTAAAAAAATCAATTCAAAAAGATCTTAGCCGTATTTTATATTTGTTTCAAATTATTACTTTTGGCGAAAATAGACAGGCAACCGTTACGCTCGCGGACAAGCTTATGGTTACGGACATGCTGGTTATTCTTAAGGCTACGTGATTGGCGGTGCCGAAGTATAAGGGCACGAAGGCCAACCAGATCACGCAGGTCGTGTACATCGTGAAACCTATGATAATAAAGCGATGAAATAATCGGCAATAAAAGACGAAACAAGCAACCTACCGATATGTTTGGATTCGTTGAACGCTTCCGGTATTTTGCGCGTCAGTACCGCGTAGACTGTGCAGATGACGATAAGGAAGATTGGGTAGGTGAATGCTATCATATAGGAAGCATCTATGTAGGAAGAACACACTAAGAGATTATCCTCTCGGGTTGGGTAGTGATGGATGGCGATCGCTGGCGATATGATCATCCAGACAACGTTGATTAGTACCTGTAAATTGGTTTTCTTTGTAAAATTTTGGAGCATCTGTTCTTGTTTTTACACAAAGCTGACTAGGAGACGTCTCTTAAATCTTTTCTTTGTTCAATTAATGACAATTTATGATTATTTCTTTCAAATTTTTGCCTTCTGTTTCAATATTTTGCAATAAATTCCTAAAATTATATTTATAGCTTTTATTGGTTAATCTTCTTCATGTCGAATTACAGCGAATAAATCTTAGGGTTGAACTCTTCACATCTGCCCTGTTGCAATGCGGTTATGCAATTTAAAAAAAACGATTTTTCAACGCCAGCTGAGCAGTTTCGTTCGCGGTAACTCGCACGTAAAGCGCACGTGGTGCACTTATAAGCTGCATACATACATTAGAATCCAAAGCTATCCATAAAATTTTTGCGGAAAAACCTTTTTAGTACGCAACATGTTAGTGGCAGCGAGTTTTCAAATATGTACTTGACATTCAATATTCCAGCTTCACATTGAGTGGATAAAATAGATGCAGTAGCTGGCCAATACAACAATATTCCATCTAACCGTTTCAAAGAGTGAACGCAATTTTATATTCTCAGTTTGACCTATTCCTTTCCTAAATCCTTAGCGTTTACTTCACTCCCGTTGCTGTACATCGCGGTAGATCTGCGCGAAGGATATGAAGGTACATATTTCGTGTAGTGATCCTAGCGAAACAAGTACATTATGTGGATAAATCAGAAGAATATTGCGGATAACGTACTACATTTTCTCATGTGTATCCTACGTATGTATATTTAGTTATAGCTCCTGTACATTTTTAAATTCAAAGCTGAGAAACAAGCCATAGTATACAACTGCAGATGCTGCAGAACGAGGATAAATTGTTGGGCAAGACGGGCAAAAATAAAACAATTCACTCAGCTGTTCAGTTCTAAGTTTTGGCAATTAATTTATTGCTTTATTAGAGAAACCAACTTGAAAGAATGAACATTTGATATCGAACTAAAGAGGCAGAGTGTCTTGGCGCTTTTTCGTTCCTTAACCACCAATTACGATACCGTAAAATAGGGTTACCTTGCGTCTTAAGGAGTTACATTGAAAAAATAGTACATTTCAATCTTAGGTGAAAAAAAAGACTCCGGGCAAATATTATAAACTGAGCCGAAGGCACAATTTTTCTGGCTAAGGGTACTTTATTAGCATAGTAGGCCATGGAATAGCCTGACGGTAAAAATCAATACGGTCTCGTCGAGTACTACATGCCGAAAAAAGTTTTTAACGTTGTACTTAACAAATTTAAATATACAAATATCTTACCTGAACGCCCACCAGACCAGTGCATATTATAAGCTGCGATCTGGGCGATATTAGGCTCGGTCTCTTTGCCGAGCGCTTCCCCGCGTTAAAAATGCGAGAAATTCGATTAGTTTTGGTTAGTAAAGCGGCGTAGACTACCGTGAAACAAAAACCAGCGCTAAACCTGCAAGGAAGATCTGTTAGTAAAGCAGTTAGTACGGCAACAATAAAGATCATTACTTAGTATAAAAAATATAAGCTTGCTCAAGTTGAAATAAAGCACAACCGAATATACACAGCACTAATCAAAGTATCCTCCTGTATATATGCTTCAGATGTACAAGCAAGTCAGCGAAATTGATTCTTGTCGTACATTTAGAAAAATTTATTGAAAAAGTGAAATAGATCCCTTTTTTCACTTTTGGGTTTCCATCGTAGATAGGGGAGCGCTTCCCATTCTCCTTTATTTACGCCTGTATCTCGTCCAGAATCCTGGAGGTGACGGTGAGAGCGGTAAAATCGTCCCAACTACGGGCAATATTCCTTGATGAATCGCCCTCGTCCTGAGCGCGGACCTTTGATAAATTACCCTTTTTCGAAGCGCTGAAGGGTGGTGGCCGCCATCGTATCCAATATTTTCGAGCGAAGTGCGATTAAAATGTTTGAAGATAATAAATCTGTACCGGATTGCGATATCGGGAAACAAATGAAATAGTAGTCTCCGAGTGGAGGAATGAGGACGATGGATTGAATTTAAGCGTCAAAATTATCGACAAGGAGGATGAATTTCAACGGTAATTTGGTGCTTTTTAGAATTTGGATATAAATCACAGCGGAATTAGTACTTGAATTTAAAGAAAAGGTATTTCCTTAATTGCAAACATTCGCGAAGGCAAAATCAAAATTAAACAAAACGAAACAGGAAACTAATATTGAAGAATTTATTTTCTTCTTTGTGTGCTGGAAACTGAATGCAATACTCACCTTTGTATGCCGCAAACGATGTCATTCGGTCTCAATACCAACGCATAAGTTACCGAATAACACATGAATATCCCTGCTAGTAGAACGTAACTCAGCTCTCTGCCGGATGCCCTTACTACAGGAGTATCATTGTGTCTGATGAAGACGCCGCAAACGAACATCGTTATGAGAATTCCGGTGGAGCTGAAGGCCATAGCACCGATTGCCCAGCCGCTATCCGGTCGCAGATACTCTTCGGGGATGTTTTGACATTCGACGTGGTGGGGATCGGGTACTGTACCTTGCGGACAGACGATGCATTGTGTCGGATCGTCGGGGTGGCGAATCTGCAGGAGAGATTGGAGAATGTGGGTTAAGTGTATAAATTGCATATGGAAATCTGCTTTAACATTTTGATGTGCTTTATATAAGCTCAACCCTTAATAATAACCTCAGGATTCTTTATGAGATTCAAACACACAGCACCGATGTACGCGTCAAGCGCAGACCCTCTTGCCACTGGACCATCGTATTGTGGTTCCACTCCATTGAAAGATTTGCCAAAAATGATTTTTGATGATATCATCCTGGTTATTGGGAATTGTTACTGTAGTAAGGTACACATACTGAAGTATTATTTACCAGATTTTTTCTATTATTTGAAGCTTGCATTGTTGTTTTACGCTAACTTAAAATTGAACGTTCTAACGTTGAAAGGTCTGCGTACAATAATTATTTGGTGGAGTCCATAACGGCGAATTAAATGGGCATCAATTTTACCTTATTTACGTTAATATAACATTACTTAATCGTCCTCTTTGGAATTAACGTTTATTAAAAGTTTCTTTACTTTGGATTCTAGATAAACGGAAAATACGTCGGCGTTAAAAGATAGAACAGAATTGAAGATGAAAGGTAATTAAAGCTGCAATCTTACGATCCAGATTACACCGTTATGTACATATATATTGCTTCATTTCATCTTATCCGCCAAAGCAAATGCTATTGCGTCCACCTGAGTGACATGATTCACGATTCACCATAACATCTCGTCCAAAGGTTAGGACAAGCGGGTGTTGCTGAATTTCCTATTCCCTGTCTCCTCCTGCGTAATGGTAAGTTCACATGACGGGCCAAGAAAATGGCAAGCTGTTGCAATTTCATGAGATATCTGGATGGCAATCGTGTCCGTTACAAATTGCGAAGCTTGTTTTAATAGTAATACTACCAACACTAGAACAAGAAGAAATGAAGATGGGGAAATTGAGGATAATGTAATACAAGACATAAATTGGAGGCGATGGGACGTAAAGCAATGGAAAAGATATTGCTTTTATGTTTCTTGATCCAAGTATCGCAGCGGGTCAAAATTTTGGTTTAAGTCTTATTAGCATTGGAAAATACATTAGTTTTCCTATAATTGTCACTCATTCATCACGATGTCAGAAGCAAGATTCATTAAAAGAATTTCGAATCAGGCAGGAATCTTTGGAATTTAGGATTTCGGTGATCGACGCTTGAAGGTGAAAAGAATATAAAAAATGTCGGCGCTTTCTAATCCAAATCTTCGTCGAATCTTCCACGATTAATTAGATATGAACAAAATTAGTGCAAAGGCGGGTGCTCAAACATTCGGTATATTATGTCAAGTAAAGTATCAATGAGTAATAACCCTGGACTTGCTGAAATAACTTTCAGAATACTAAACACACAAAGAAGTGAACTTTGAATGGTATACGCGGTCGTATTCATCCGCATTTCGCATTGGCTCAGCGCCAAATCCAAAGCTAAGAGCGAGCCCAGCAATTAGCTGAAGTTGACTTCGTTATTGAAGAATCCAGTAGTACTTTTAACGAACTGCAAAGAGAATTCGGTTGTATATCTGCATTTATGTGTATGACATTTCTATGTATGTACTAAATCGCCGCTGAATGCCGAGAGCGTGCGCCCTAGTTGAATTCGATCTTTTTAAATCCTTTAAAGCCAATAATTCGATGACCGAATGAAGTACACGAGCAAAAGCCGGAATTGAAATTCTATCCGGATGTACATACGTAGTTTCTGATGATTAAGGCGAATTTGCAGTTGAAAGGGATTTCTCGAATTCTTTTTCTTGTTTCGGGATTTAAAAATCAATCACCAGCTTTTTTAATGAGAGATACCAGATTGAAAGCGAACCTTCAATAGCTGGACGATGTATTTGTAACAATAACTAAATAATAGTTAAACCAACAATTTTTAATCGACAATAGGCTTTGTCGGGAAGCTGTTATCTGCCGTATGCCGTCTGAGTATGATACACTCAGCAGTTTGAAGGGCGTGAAAATATTATGAGACTGGACCGATCAAGAAGAGCTAGAGGGTGATTTATAATGGACCGAGGTGATGTCGACGGCATTATGAAACCGTTTACTTAATCCGGTTTAAGTGTAACTACAGTCCCGTGAAGTCCGAGGAAAGAATATTACTCAGTTGATAATAGGACGAAGTTTACACGAAAGAAATCTGACCCCTAAAAAATCTGAAACTGATTTAAAACTTACGCTAAATAATCGCGAAGCACGCACGGGAACATTTTAATTGGATGTTGGAGCAGTGGGGATTTGTTCTGTTCTCCAATCACACAAAGATATGACAGGGTCCGAAGAAAGCGAGTGTACCGAAGACTTGGAAAGTGATTTGCGGAGTACTGCATTGAAAACCGGATTGGCTATGGCGACGGGGTGCAATTTCTATAGAAGCATGAACCGACCCTATTTTTAGCGTTCATCAGGGGGTTGTGAGAAAGGGGGCGTTAGCTCATGTGATCAAACGATTTAGTTTCTTAAATATTTACCATTTCTCAGTTGCTACTTTCCATAAATTTGAACCTGTTGAATGCACCCATTTAAAGCGGCCTTTTTTATGTAAAATTCAAAGTAAAAGCTTTTGAATTACGTTCGGAATTGCTTTTATTATTTTCGTTGTTCTTTTAGTCGGATTTGGCGCTAACTTTCACGTAGAATTACATGGACATGGTGATGCAACAATACGCGACAATCCAAGTGCGATCTGCGAAAATTGTAAACGGTCTGCGGCGTTTTATAATCGTTTGCGACCAAAAGGACAACAGGCAACAGTACAGTGACGGGCTGGACGAGTCTATCTATTGTTTTATCGAGCATATGCCGATTTTGCACGTTCGTGTAATCGCAAATACAGCCATTTATTATTGTTTTCAGTACGCAATTGGAATGTTGTTTACTGATTTTCCCGAATGGAAGCCGGTAATATTGTTCCAGCGGCGTTAGTCGAATGTTGTTTTGTAAAAAAGTAGGTTATTCAGGTAATAGCGTTTTTGCTTATGGTGCCTAGCAGCTAACCAGCTAGAAATGTGGACAATGTTTGCGCGAAACAAACAGAAAATATGAAAATTGAAAACAATTGATTTCGTAGAAATTCAATTTTTAGTAATAAATGAAGTCAATTAATAT
Source organism: Oryctes borbonicus (assembly GCA_902654985.2). Taxonomy (NCBI): domain Eukaryota; kingdom Metazoa; phylum Arthropoda; class Insecta; order Coleoptera; family Scarabaeidae; genus Oryctes; species Oryctes borbonicus. The sequence goes on from LR736876.1 coordinate 3,160,655, forward strand.
TCTCTGTTTTGTTTTTGTAGTTGCAGTGTAGTAATTTGAGATGCACTTATGTTGATGTAATTAGTTCAAATGTTACTAAATGAACCAAGTGTCTACTAGCGCAGCGGCGGTAATTTGCAGCCCTAAATTGGATTAGATTGAACCTTGTTATACCTATTGTGGTTCCTCTATCGTTAGAATATTTAAGTTAGTTTTGCTTTTAACACTAGATCTAGCAGCCTTGTAAGTATTTCTTTTACGTAGATTTCGGTATTTGGATATTCCATGCTGTCGCACAGTACGCGAACCGCAGTTCCTTCTTCTGCCTAGCAGAACCAGCACATTGTTCTCTTTGCCAGGCGTAGGTTGCTCACGTATTTCTCCTTGTTAGAAGGCCTATTATTGTTTTAACGGACTTTCTGTCTTTACCTAATAAATTCGCTGTAAATTGCTTGGCCTATCTCTGACCTGAAATACTCTTCTCATCTCAGTTAGGCTACTCAGCCTATTAAGCACATTCGTGTAGTCCCAGACCAGTTTTAACTTCGTTTGTGCGGAGTCCAGCGGTTTTAGCACTGCTTGATTCTCTGAATAGACAGCAATAGATCACTATTTAGCTTCTTATTTGCCTAATTCTTCAATGCCCTAGGACTGCTGCTGGAATACTGTAGCATTTCGAGGATTTGCAGCCTTATCAAAGGGCTTAGTAAGTGCGGTCTCCGCTACTCCGAAAAAGTTTAAACTAATCTGCTCCATAACAAAAATAATGGCAACCATTTTCTAGGACTATCTGCGTAGAAAGAAGTTTCACACATCACCTCATACAATTCATTAATGTAAAATGAGAAAATTGGTTGAAGCTGTTTTGTTGCTCTTCGACAATACAAATCAAGTCTTGCAAAAATTACTAATATGTCAAAATTTATGGAAGAGTATTTCTAGAGTCGTAACTGCTGAAAACTATTTTGTGGACGCAATGACTGTCTAGTTTAATATGTAGTATATGTCATGGAACTTGCAATACCAAGAAGGGGTGCGAATGTTTGGATCAAACATGGTGAAAACGTATAACTATTCAAAGGTAATAAATGATTATAATTATTAAATAAATAATTAATACGAAATTACCAGCACCGCCATCTGTGAACGCGTTTGTGCCGTTTACGGCTCATCGACACAGCTTTGCGAGAGCTGGTAATCGATCGTATATATACGAAATGACACGTAACAAGTGTTGATGAGAATAACTAAACCAAGATATCATAATCAATTAAAAATATCGAAAATATCGCTATATCGACCTCTAGAGAATAGAATATAAATAAATATTCAACGACTCTGCGGTGGTTTCGCAATTCATTTAACTAATTTCCATTGGTGAATTTCCAACTAGCCGAAGTCTGCTACCCTAACGGAATTGTTGAATATTTAGTTGTATTCTATTCCGTAGAGGTCGATATAACGTTAATTTTGGCAATTTTAATTGATTAGAATACCTTGCTTTAGATGTTGTTATTAAACACTGGAAGTTCTCCGTCATGAAATGCGAGCTTGGAGGTTTAGGCCACCATAGGATATCGATTAACTACTGCTACGAAGAGTGAGGGAGTGTGCAACTAATAGAGGGGACCAAACACATTAACAAAAATGAAATTAATTGTGTTAGTCTTTTGTTCCTTTTCTTTGAAATTGTAATTAATTATGAACTTACAATGGTTATACGTTTCTGCCAAGTTTATATTTATTCGTAACGTACTTATATTGAGGGGATGTAATCTTTTAATGCCCGTAAATAAATAGAGACAAAATAAAGTTTTACCACAAATAGTGTTTATAATGGAAGTGGCACGGACTTAAACTTTATAATTCTGTGCGCTAATCCAACAATTTCACCGGTTCCAATCTCTAAGTTCTAAGTCGGCATTAATAATCCGTAAAGCTAATAAGGTTGTTCCTAAAAAATCGTGATAGGGACAAATTCGTTTACCGATTAATAAACTTCCTTCGCCTTTAATCCTAATGAAATTCGTAGCCGACTTAGTACTTAAACTAATATTACAGTTCGAAAAACAAAACCGAAACCAGAAACCGTGGGCTAGAAAGGAGAAAACCAATGAAGAAGAACTTTTTCCACCTTCTTCTATATTATCTTGGGCGGGTGTTGTATTACTTAATGCGTCTTCCTTACGCTGTCGGCGACAGTTGCGCCTGTTTACTTTTAATTTCCCAACGGTTATTTCCTCGTTGCGTTTTAATTGCATCACAAGATAGAGGAGTGTAAGCGAACGCTAAGAGTGGGGCCTACCTAGCTGGTCGAGTTGGTTACCAATGGAATTGATACGGAAAGAAAACCGATAATTTATCGACGCTTGTGCAAACCAGTTAGTTGGTTAGTCGGAGTTTATCAGTTCGCGTTGCTGTCGCTTGCCATGTTTACTTTTCATAGTAGTTGGGTTTATTTCGGGATATGACTTGTACAAAGTTGGAATAGGTCAGTGCAATTAAATTTAGCGACCGACTTGTTGATATTGACGAAATGGACGTGTTTTTATTGGTTTAGTATCGCGCGATAAAAGCTCTTACGTTCGTAAGTCTCGTATTTTTATAAAGTTCCAATTTATATGCGCTTATCAGAAGTTGAAATTGTCGGTTACAGTGTGAATGAATAAATTGACTTACTTATGACATCTCCATTTTCGGTATTTTCTTAAAATTCCCTATTCTCAAATACAAACTAACTGAATATCCAACCCAGAAATTCAGAATATAATGAATCCATCGCATAGTACGAGTTCTGACTGGACATTGCCGAGGGGCATGCAGGGGCTTTCAAGCTGAAGAAGAGATAGCGACACACTTCCTCTGCAAGTGTCCACCACTGGTGGATCGGATCACGTTGGCCGAGGGGTCGCTTTGTTGAGACCCTAACAGGGCGATCCTCATAGGCAACAACCTGATTTATGCCAAGTGGTTTGGTAGATAGTTCTCCAATTCACAACTAATCTCATCATAAGGAATTTGGAATCCGTAGTTAATGCAGCTATGCACTATTGTGCCTAGGTTTCGCACTACTATGTCAGCATCACAAAGATCTCCCGAAAAGTACCAACCTTTTGCATAATAATGCTTGCGTCTGTCAACAGATATTGCGTCAACATTAACATGTGTCGTGTCGCCTAACTAAACCTAACTATAAAAAGGGAATGAATATCCTTCAGGCTGTTAATGCAAAACTCGCTAAAAGAGGTACCTACAAATATGGGCTGCCTTCTTTGCACGCTTGGATAAGATTTGTGTAGTTGATATTGCGTATGTCATATATTCCATCGCTTATAACATGGGCTGCTCTAAATGCTGACCAGAAGGAAAAAAAGACAGCAGAGAAAAAATGTGCCCAAGAACGGTCTAGAAATGAGGTTGGAATTATAACAAGGAATAAGAAATAGTAACGACGCAAACACAGCCAGAAGGTTTATCTCAAATTCATCTTGCACAGCAGATATCACAAATGCTAATGAAGAATTAATTCGGAAATTTGCCATTATACTGCAAACATTAGCTTCTAATAGATCTGTAAATGCTAAAAAATGGAGAGTATACCTACAAAGCCAAATGCCAGCTTCTGTAAAGTCTTTTAATAATTGTTTGTTTAATGTTGTTATTTCTGTAATCAATCGTTTATTAATCGTTTTCAATAATAAACAATTGCAATTATAATTATTTCAATAAACTTGCTTAATATTTTACAAACAATTACATTGTATTTATGGCTACGTTAATGAAACGATATCAACAAATTGATTTCTTCAAACAAAGAGTAAGTATAAATTCAAATTGACCAGGAAAACACCGTTTCGTGCTACTGTGCGACGGTTTATACTTTATTTGGAATTCGGATATTCTTGTATTAAAAACACATTTACAAATGTGTATCTATTTTAAATAAATGGTTTCGTACGTTTTCCATTTTCCTATTATTGCAGTCGATACGCTTTAAAGGCTTCTTTTTGCTGTTGAGGTATAAATATATGACCTGTTTGAGGGTATGGCTTAAGAAGTATATATATATTTAAAAGCTGCTTATATATTTTGTTGTTAAAGCAGGTAAATAACCTGCCTCCTAGCGGGTAGGCGTGGCTAGTACTATTTCGTAGAGTTTTTTTGGTTAAAATTTGAAGCGTGAAATGCATTAAATCTGGGCAGGGAATCTGATGGGTGTGGCTTCGTGATAGACATTTTAGAGTAAATAGCAATTTATTACGATAATATTCGTACGTGAAAGACCAGACTAAAACAAAAAGCCTTCAACGAAAGATAAATAAACAACAAATACAGTTGCTAAAAGTGATGATGAGGTGGAGTTTGTTGAAATTTGAGATTTTTTTCAGTTCATATTCTTTGTATTTTCAATGAAATTAAATTCTGATTTCACTTACAAATACGTTGTTTATAAAAGTTTATTTTTTCATCGATAAAAGAAACATTTTTCCTGTTTTTATACGCAGGAAGTCGTAAATTACACCTCCTACAATCGCTACTACGCTAAGCACGATTATTAAGAAGTATATTTCCTCGACTGCATGCGATCGCGAAATTAGCAATCCTCGCTTCGCTTGTTTGATTGCACTTCAAGATTTCACTATTTCCTTGTGAAAAAGAAATCGCTCTGGGTTAATGTGCATATATCTCGATAATGCACAAACGTAAAAGAATTAATTGAGTTCTTTTCTACGGTAAAGAAAACAATGAAAAAATGGTGGAAAAAGCGCGTATGGTCTGTCGATTTTCCCGTGGTAGCCTTTTTATTCTTTCATTCGATAAACGCTCGCTGTTTTCCGCAAACCGATGTTATTTTCCAAGACAATTGATCCACGTTGTATATGTATGTGTGGCATATTGATATTGGATATTGATGCGGATAAATTTAGAAAGGAAACCATTTTTCTTTTTTCTTTCACAGATACAGATGTCGTACGCTTTCACGATTCCTGGACGGATCGATCAATCTTGAAATATTAACTGGTGGTGGCAGTATTCGAAGTGTTACACGAATATGTAGACGTACTATATTATTTTCATTTTCATTCGCGAATGTGAATTAATACATCACCTACGGTACTTGAGAACTCGAGAAATGTGATTTTTTTTAAGTGTACGGTTTTTATCTTGTTAAAAACATTGCACAGATGCATTTTAGTAAACTAAATAGGAAATTCAAAGCATTCTTTTATCCAGTTTCCGTCGTAGATGCCAGGTCCGGATTAATATAAGCAAATTTAATACACCGAATGATTTAGTAAATTCACTTACATTATTATTATTACACTAATGTATGCTTTTTACGTACTAACCTGGTATTGGGTGCAATTGAAACAATGCCAACAGCAGCTCTCCCCCTCCACAAGCTTCTTGGCCTGGCCGAGGGCGCACGGAAGACTGCACACCGATTCTGGCGGTTTCGGATTGCCCAGTTTGAACTGGATATCTGCGAAATTAAATTTCCATCTTACACTGCCACTCTCGGATACCGAAGCGTTCCGTTTGGAACGCGCAATATCCGTTCGAAACGTTGGCAGTTCCGAAATCGAAACTCTATCATACGAACAAAAACTCTATTAAACACGGACGAACTTCCGCATAGCCTGGATCCTATTCCCATGAAGGGAAAAAGAGGGCGAGATAATTTTCCGAGTTGTCCTTTCGCATCGACGTTTCTTGCTCGGTCGTGTCGGACGCGGAAGATCCGGGAAGAACAACTCTAACTACCGATTACGTCGATTAGATACGAATAAAACGGGTAATAGGCTATTAAGGACCGTGATGTGAACGATTTAGATTGATATGGGACGCGGAGAATGGGAATTGGCGAATTTAGGAATGACGTAAAAGTTTATGTAAGGAAGATATTGTATAATTGCGACATAGTACTATGAAGTGAAAGTCTTTGATTCACAAATGTAGGGCTTTTTGGTCTTGTCAGTTTTATAGAAAGTGGAGTACTCAGCACAATCAATAAGTGGTTCGACCATCTCGATACATCCATTCAGCTTCCTCCGCTCGGATTTTGATTTTGATTTATGAAGTGTTTCGAAATCCCGTCCGATGCGAGTTGCAGCTCATGGCAAAGATTTTTTAATGTTTAGAGAGGATGTGGTAAATTTGTGTCTTCTGCTTATGACGTTCCATACATGGGCGAAAGACTTCGAGATCTTGGTGGCAGCGACAGCAAATTAATTTAAGCATTTTGAAAGTTTTTGTAGTCACATTTGGACGGCCATTATCTTGTTGAAATATGGACTGAGAAGCGTTCGAAGATATGGAATATGGGATGATTTACAATTTGTCGAAAGTAGCGTTGCAGTACCATTGTGTCTTACAATACAAGAGGTGACTTACTGCGATGGCCAAAAACAACAGGTCAATAGTCTCGGTAGGCGAACCGTACGACGCGGGTTCAAATCGCGTCCAGGTCGATTGGTTTCTAATTACAAATAAAAATTGGAGCTTGTTCTCGTCCCAGTAGTAAGTGAATCCGTAGGCCGGGAATTAACAATTCAATGTTTGGCTCCCTACAGGAGATTGGAACACTTTTTGATCCAGCAAAAATCTAGTAAAGTCGGACAATGATCGCAGTAATTGATGTCTAAAAGTACTTTGCCCAATAATGCAAAAACAGGTAAAGAGTGTGGAAAACACTTTCTATTCTCATCTTGAAGATGATCAAATTTAAATTGCTGGTACTACTTTGAAATAATAACTTAATAATTAACAATTTTATTTAGAGAATTATAATTTATACGGCAAAACCGAGAAATTATATTGAAATTTCTGGTTACGGTAGCGGCAATTTCGTATAGCGACAAGCGTAAAGGCAAGGGTGAGAGTTACCATGATATTTGGGGAAGTATTTCCGAAACATTTCTATTGGGACTTGTAGGGACGGTTGTGATTTTAGCTGTTGGAGGACAAGTAAAACAAAGGAAAAGCAGAAACGGAGATTATAGCATATGTTCTCCATTCCAACGCAATTATAACGTGAATTGTATATTTCTCTGGTAGAAAATTCCGATGGGAATAGAAAACATCCTGGTCGTTCCAGTCGTGTTTATCGAAGATGGACGGACAGTCGGACAAGCGGACAGGTTTAATATACGTATGTTGTCTGTTGCTATCGGATCAGATGGGTACATCCCTGTTAATTAAAAACCTTTTTCTAATGAACTGTGTATGCGCAACGATATCAGACGGAATCGACGGTGCGTTTTTCCCACGGTATTTACCGTTGGTTGCGTTCGATACAGTGCTCGCGGGGTCAGGATAGGATGTAAACAAATAGGAAATTAAAGTACTGATCAGTATTATCTCGCCTATCCGCCGCTGTGACAGCGGTAATCGCGTTGGGCTCTGCAAATATGGGTATCTACTATTTACAAACAGCACGGCGTTTCGAAAGCTGATCGACGAGTGTCCTCGCGCGTAAAATTGCTTGGTTTTCGAAGTGTAATTTTGCATTAAACCAGCAAGCTGTATGTATAACACAACAAACACTAGCGGTTATAGGAATTGTTTCGTTCATAACAAAAGGCGGGGGCGTATATACAACATGTCCCACTTAGGGCGTAGATTGAGGATAATTCCTTTCCCGAGTATTTAGGGGAAAAAAAAATTATTCGTTATATAATGTGAAATTTTTGCGAAATTCTGCTGTTCCTGTAATGGCCGATACCTTAATCACTTTACCTGCAAGAGCGGTAGTACAAATTTTATTCAATTGAATATATTTTAGAGTATTTACCAATATAGCGAAAATTTTTTTATATCAACTAGACGGCCCCATTGAAATCATTGCAATATTTGCTTTGTGATATTTTGTCTATTTTTAAGCGGAACACTTGCATATTTTCAAGAATCTGATAGAAAAATTGTTCTAGGTTCTTTTTGTATTTAAAATGTGACGTTCAACAAGAAGCTACGCAGATAAGTTTTTTGCTAAAATACACTACCCGAAAAAAATTATATAAAATGTAAATGAGGGTTATTAATACTTGATATGTACCATAAATAGTCCATTTATAGATATTTCTGGGTATTTATTGCTTTATGAGCTTTATGAGATTTTCCCAGATCGAAATAGGAATTTTAAATGCGACAAAAATTTAGACCCTGTGCATTTATTACATTAATATAAGCAAAAATGTTTTAATTTGATACTTCTCTTTATATGCAGCGGTTGTGCTGGTAAAGTGTACACATTTCACCACGAGAAATTATATTTTATAAAGTGTTTGCAATATGGATAGAAAAAAACAATTATCTTTAATAGAAAGGGGTATAGTTCTAGCCTGGCACCAGGATGGTGTTAGTAAGAAGGAAATTGCTCGTCGGTTACGAAGAAGCGATCATTCCGTTAGAAATTTCCTAAAAGATCCGGAAAATTACGGCAAACCAAAAGGCCAGGGGCGACCGAAAGCTGTAAGTGAGCGGGATAAACGCATGATATTGCGGTGTGCATCCAATTCTTCTGCGTCGGCGAGAGTTATTGCAGAACAGGCGGGGGTACAAACGCATGTGCGTAATGTTCAAAGGATTTTAAAGGCGTCACCGGTAATATCACGGAAGAAAATGTTGAGAAAACCGCCACTTTCGGCGAAACACAAAGAGGCGAGGTTGAGATTTGCTGAAGAACACCTATCCTGGAAGAAACAATGGGAAAAAGTTATATTTTCCGATGAGAAACGTTTTAATTTGGACGGACCGGATGGGTACTCGCATTATTATCATGATCTGAGAAAGGAACAAAAAGTGAAAATGACCAGACAATTAGGGGGTGGATCTGTGATGATATGGGCAGCGATTGGATTCCGCGATAAAAGTGAGATAGTGTTTTGCACAAACAAAATGACATCTGTGACGTATAAAGACTTATTGCGTGACAATCTTCTACGTTTTGGAAACCAATGGGTCGGGCGCAATTTTGTTTTTCAGCAAGATAACGCGCCAATTCATAAAGCAAAAACCATTACTGAATGGTTTAAAGAGAAAAAGATTAAAACTTTACAGTGGCCGGCACAGTCACCAGACTTAAACATTATTGAAAACATGTGGGGTGAATTGGCACGTCGCGTTTATGGCGGAGGCCGTCAATATTTCACGGTACAGGAACTGAAAGCTTCAATAGTGACTGAATGGCAGAATATCCCTCAAAATTATGCGTTGAATTTATATAAATCTATTAATAACAGAATATTGGAAGTGATTAAGAACAATTCAGGATCTACGCATCACGGATCACTCATTTATTGATTTTTGTTTTACATTTGCAACAGAGCGTCAAAATTTTTGTCGCAGAAATTGTTTAAACAATGGAGTGATAATTTATTATTTAGTTCATGTATTACTGGAGGAGATATTTTTAAGTTTATTTTACTTTTATGAATAAAAACGTAATAAGATATCTTGCTATTTTCGCTAAGAAATGTTGTAACCCTTAAAACCCGTAAAACATCTTACCGCGTCCAAGTTTTTGTCGGGGAGTCTATATAGTTATAAATTATAAACATTTCGGAGGTTATATTTTGCCTAATCTCCAAAATTGAGCTTGTTACCTGACATATTGAGCTTCAGGACACCTTCGTTGTACTCGCCAACTCTGATCCATCGATATTTTCCGTTGGACACCTGTTTAAAATGAATAATATTGTACCGGGCCGGTCCGTCGCCGTTATTATCGAAATGAAATCGGTCGCCACTAAGTCCTGAAAGCAGTAAATCAATAGTAACTTTTAGATCAGAGCTGCCATAACCGTAAAAGATTAGTTACTAAGTAATATTTTGAAATCTGCGCTAGTTATTGAAATGAGCAGTTACTAGTCATAGTGGAACCAAGTCGTTAGTTCAACTATGACTTTCATCTTATCATAACGGACATAAATTAGTAAGAAAATCAAAAAAGTATGTAAAAAGTAGAAATGTCTTTCGGGTGATGTCGTGTAGTTAATGTTTTTTACTTGACGTTTCGCTAACCATCCTGCCAGCTTCTTCACAAGATTTCTAAAGACTGTCTTTAGAAATCTTCTGAAGAAGCTGACAGCATGGTCAGCGAAACGTCAAGTAAAATATTAACTACACGACATCACCCGAAAGACATTTCTACTATGGATTACGGTGGTGAAAGCCTATACTCAAGTATGTAAAAATCTCCCAGCTAATTAGACCCTGTAAAAATATAAATAAGTTGCAAATGTGCGATAGCGGATTTACCAATAGGTTTTTCTTTACTAAAAAGATGTTCTGAAACAAAAAATAGAACATAAGAATGACAGAGACCAACATCAGTTACCTCGTATATTTTGCTCTGAATGACGTTTATCTTCACTTTTGTTTTTAGGACTGTTGTCTCGTTAAATATTGATTAAAATCGCGAAGGGAAAAGGAAAATCTGTGTGATGTTTATTGCCTTTTGTCCCTTCCTGAAATGGAAGAATGTACTTTATATGTGTCTCGCTTACTTCCTTCGCATTGCTTTTAAATATTCTGTTAGAAAGGGAATCTGATATTTAACATGATTATCACGTTTGAGATTCCCCCTATTCGTCATATTGTTAGAAGATTCAAGTTTTCCCATATTAAATTATAGTTTGCAAAAGACGAGAGTAGTCCCCATGCATCTCGTATTTACCTTCGAAACTAACTTTCCGCAAGTACTTGAGCAACTCAGTTCCTTTGGTGGGCTTCATCGCGTCGCACAGTCCCGGCTTACCCTGACAGAGGGCGTGGTGCATATCCCTGTAATAAGAACAGAGCGTCAGAAGGTATCCGTTGGCTGTTATAATGCACGACAAGATTTGTTTATAAACTATAAAGGAAGTTGAGTTGAACTTAATCATAGAAGATGCGTATGCTGAGACGTTGAAATGTCCTCTTGATTCAAATAAATACAGTTATGTGCATATGTATTAAGCGCCTGAACAAAATGTGATACGTTCAAACTACTTACACATATGTATTTAACAAATGCATATGTGCACAATTTAATGTATTTTTTTCCAATTGGCACCAGCAACATTTTGAATTACTTGCAACAGGTGCTCCTCAACTTCTGCCAGTTTGCATGTTGGTTTTAGCTGGTATTTCATTTTATATTTGAGTCTGTATTAGCTCAATAGGATTGAGCTCACAATGGCAGAGCGATAATCTCAAAACAGTTATTTTTGTCCATTTCCTCTCTGTTTATTGACATGAATCAATTACCGAATTTTAGTTTGAACCATATCTGTACCATAGGTAATACGTTTTAACTTCAACCAAGCTTGTATGCTTCGCTTTCCTGGGAAACTCTTTACAAAAGAAGAAAAGAAACTGAGAATTATTTGCCTACATTCTTTAGTTTAATTAATCCCAAAACCCGACAGTTGCAAAAATCTGCTGTCTACGAAAAATCCCAAAATTAGGAATATCTATGAGACCAATAGTGTGCCCATCAAAGTAGATAGCCTAGAAGTAGAAAATTCACTAGCTTTTGTAAAAACGGTAAATAATATTGAATTAGAAGATGAGATATTTTAGTATCGTTTAATGTCTGTTTACTCTTCCTCAGCGTATCGATTATAGAAACCTTTCCTTGTCGGTAATCACTAAACTATTTCAAGAGATGCCTCTGCCATGTTCAGAATATCTGTAAATCGGAACTAATAATCGGTTCCATGATTTTTCCAAATAGTTAAACAACCGTATATGCTAAACAATACATTTTTGCCACAACGCCGAAAAAACTTGTTTGCTCGTACCTATTCATTTTACGCTTTATATGTAAATAAAACATATACGACTACCCTTTCGCCCCAACAAACAAAACAGAAACGCAATCTCCCTCTCGTAATACATCAAACAGCAAAAAAGAAATTAATGAATAACCATAAAACAAAAAAACGCCCAACAAAAATCCTTCCAAATAAAAATTTCTTTATACATGTGTTGTACGTGCAAATGTAGGGAGCGAGCCCGTTGTGAAGTTCCGACGGTTATTTATTAATTTTTTTTTTGAATTGAAAATGAAATGTTCTGCCACTTACGGTCGTTCTGAATTTTTTATTGGTATCGCATTAAAAATTTAATTTGCGCACGCTGAGCGACATGCGGATTGGTCATTAGTTGCTGCAGTACACAGACGAAATTAAAAAAACCAAATTCAAGAATAACAGTTGGCGATTCGGTTTCGATGCACATACGTGGGTGGTGTACGTTCGCCAAAAAACAAAAAAAAGGCCTTGCAACGATAAATTTTAATGAAAGCAGAAATAGTCCAGCGCCTTGAAAAATAGAATATATTAATAATGCATTAAAGCGATTTAAAGCGATGAAGAGAGCGCACCTTCATAAAACAATGTCCCTATACGGAAGACACTGAATTAACAAAAAGTACTAAAGAAAAAATTTAATTTGTATCAGTCCAATTCTAACAATTTTTAGTTCAAGTGTAGAGGATTTTGCGCCGGCCTCTACTCGCGCCTATATCCGACTCCACGAGACGAAATCGCTTCAGGCTTCCAGAAGCTTGGAGCTTGTTTTCCGACCCTCTCGCATCTCTCTCGCGACCGTTACCGACCGTCTCACTAACCGAGGACGCGGCTAGAGGCGTGTAGTTGTCGATCAAGGTTTATTATAATCTATAATGTTACGTCTATATTAGAATTGCGCATAATTACTGCATTTTGCAGTTGATAAAAGTTAATGAATGCGAAATCGAACTCGCATTCGAATCATTTGTCCATTCTGGCCTTTTCCCTTCCTTCTGTATTATTTTGAGAAAACAGTGAAAAACAGAGAAAACACCTCTACTTCTGCTTCTAAAGATGTGGTAATTAATTTTTCATTCAGTAAAGGTTTTTTTTTTTCTGGAAAAAGAAAATAATAATAATTGTAAAAAATATCGAGTCGAATAACAAAATTTTATAGGATCTTCCGAGAGGTGGATGTAGTAGAAAAAAAAATGAACCCTAACAAATAATAGCCCACAACACAAATATAACCCATCAAGGAGCTCGATCTTTTTTCTCTTTTGTATTATGTTTCATTTTTATTGCGGACGCCGAGGTTCGGTTACGAAATATGTTTTTCTTTCCATATATACGTTTGCTTTTTAGCTAATTCAGTAGATAATAAAGTGTATATAGTAGGAACAAGAGAAAGGCACGGGATCGTAAAAAATAACTTTGTTTATGGAAAGGAAAGTGAGCCGCCTATGTACCTGTAGCGGCGGCACTATATTAAAAATATAAAAAGGAGAACTTCAATTTCCACGACGATAAAGCCGAAAATAAAATGGGGATGGAGAAGAACGAAGAACGAGAAAGAATAGGAGAAGTAAGGCGGAAGTAATGGAGAAATCGTCTTTTGTAGTTCCTCTTGCATGCATTATTTTGTTCAGCGTCAATAGAATTCAATCTTTAAGATTGCGTACATTTACAATTATCTACGAATATTGTAAACGATTTCTTTTGTTTAGTGTATGTGTTTCTGTGTTGATTCAATATTTATCGGATCTATTAAAATCAATAAAATTTCAAAAATGCAGAAAGACGCTGCAACATTAAATGCATTTACGTACATAGTGGCTAACGGGCTGCGCGCAGATCCGGAACATTTATTCACACTTCCTTTCAGATGGTACTACGATCAGAAACCCAGGCAACATTTGCTTTGTCTGTGTTGGCATATTCTTTTAAATTCAAGCTATGCAAGCAAAAATAAATTAAAAGCTGAGAATCATTCAATAACTGCAATGGCACACACAAACATAAGAAATCCTATCGACTGCTCCATTTCCTTTAATTCTATTGCGTTATATTACCCATTTCATACAAGCAAATCTAACCCGTTGCGTCTAAATCGATCTTATCGAATCGAAACCTCCATATTTCATTCTTTCCGTCGCATAATCTGCTGACACACGCGCGACCTTCAGAATTCTCTGTACGGTAGGCGGTTTCGTGTGATTTACGGCGAACGGGAGCTAATTTCCTTAAAGATCCGGGTCAATAAATGCATCCCGTAGTGAGAACATGGCCCATCATTTATGGTAAGCCAGGAACAACTTCTACCCGGTTAGATAACGATCGATGGGGGATTTAATGGATTCTGAGTGAAAATAATGTAAAAGAAAAACTAATGCGTTCTGTTTATATGATATATTAGTGCAATTAAATGTTTTAAATACCGTTCCTGTAAATGGTAAAAACGTATAAACTGCGAGATCAGAATGCCTTCCAGTGTTAAAATTACATTTGAAAGAGCTACACGACAAGATTTAGAGGAAGTAGAAAATATTCTGCATTTAATAGAAGTAGATGCAACGACCAGCTCACGAAGAATTGGTACTCCACAAAAAGAGAGTAATAAATACACTTAAGCTAGCTTGAGGGATAAATAATAACCGTTGTGTTGCATTGCGCATAATTTTTAACGGATGAAGCTCATGACGGCATTAATAGTACTCGGAAATCTCCGCGCAACAGTCGAAAGTAATTTTCAGCACAAGTTTTCGGGAAACATGTGATGCGGCCCATAGTTATTTAATTGGCTGTTTTATTTAGGAGAATCACCTCACACAGCATCACTAAATGCAAATGTATTATCAGCCTGATGGAACTCCCGCAGATTTCGTTTGTTAGGTCAAGCAACATTTGGACGATAGGTGTCCAAGGCTTTGGATTGGTCGCGGTGGTCCTACTAGTTGGCTGTCAAGATTGTTTATGGGGCTGGTTCACAAATGAAGTTTACAAGGTTATAGTCAATGCTCGGGATGCATTAATTCGACGCAGCCGATATTAAAGAAAAGCAATCAGGAGATCAATAGCCGCCCGTCGTAGGCGAAATATAAAATGTTTAAAGGTCAATGGCGGAATATAATGTATTAAATTTTGTTTATTTGTAATTATGCTATAACTTTAAATAAATGAAAATTGGATAAGAACATTTTAGTCTTTTTACATTATTTTCACATGTACAATACTCTCCTGGAGTTTGGCCCGTTCCTCTCGACTCACTCCGTGTATGGTGTGTGTGCATGCACCTGACAAGCGTTTAGATGTTTTCTATTTTACTCTCTAATAATACGTTATGCACATAATGACATGTAATTAAGGGATCTTTTGTAATTTTCAAGCAATTGTTTTCAGTTTCCAACACCAGCGATATATTGATTATCAACTTATTCTGGCGTGTTCCCTCACACCACCTTCATCCTCAATATTAGGAATTATTAAGTATTCCTATTAGTAATGGGAATTAATTATTCAACTTACATTATGTTATAGCTTGTACTACATGTACTACTGTAATATGGCTTTGTTTCAGACAACTCGCAAATATACTGGATTTAAGCATTCAATACTAATATACAATGACCACATCTCCGGTTAGGATTAAAGGGTTCATAAATGTTTTTCACGTGTGTACATGTACTTCATATTAGCGAGGATATTGCGAATTTAATAATGTCCTTTCGAGCAACGCGGCTATTAGTAATATAGCAGTAGTATTTGATGGTTCGACCTATGTGCGTGTACTTGTTGTATTACGTTTGAAGTCAACATCACTAATTGGTTTCGAACAGGAGCATCGATTTTCGTCGTTACAAGTTATTATTTGCTAACATTGTTTCCAAAATACAACGGTAGTATATAGTGCAACACATAAAGTCCGATCCATATACGAATAATAGTAGGTAAGCTATGCGGGTATCAGACCCCCTCTTCGCCTTCGCGACTGCGGCATCCGGGCTGTGAATAATTTTTTTTAATTAACTAAGATAAAAATATCAACAATGAAGAATAGCATCCAAATTTAATATCTCAACTTTTAATGATATTTAGTGTAACTTTAACTTATGAGATTTTTGAGTTACTCTTAAATAATTTATTTTACTCCAGATACAGTTTCCTGTTTTCTTAATTTTTGGTCATTATATATACTTAATCAATATTATAAAAGAAGAAAAACGTTTTTAAATAATGATTTTTTCTGCAAAAATTAAAAATATAAAGTTTGCAGTATAGTCAGTACATGTGTGGACATATTGCGTAGTACTTCCTTTCGATACGTTTACGTCGATTTTCTTTCAAACTTCTGCCTAAAATATCAAATGTGTAAAGCAATTCAATATGCAACATCTTACTTCACAGAACACATTAGAAAATGCCTAGAAACAATAACCAAAAAATATAATGCTAAGATAACTTAGCTTCCTCATGGTATTAATGGAATAATTCACGGCAAACGCAACAAAAGGAGAGAAACAAATTTTTTCTCTCCTTTTGTTGAGTTTGCCGTGAATTATTCCATTAATACCATGAGGAAGCTAAGCTATCTTAGCATTATATTTTTTATCTTACTTCACATTTATTTCTTTCACTATCACGGTATTAATAATGTCCACTCTGTCATAATACTTACCTAATTGCATAGGCGAAAGCCATGACAGCATCTGAGACGAACTGAAGTTGGTCTTCGAAAACGGTGTTTTGTTTAGTCAGTTTTTCTTTTCCAGTACACATCTTGGTATATTTTCGGTTATAGGGAGTTTTTGAGCTGTTAGGGTAACGGCATTGGAAGTGATGCTCCCAGAATTCTAGAAAGAAAGATTTTCTTGTCAGTCAATAAAAAGTAATTAAGTAATTCAGATATAATCGATGCCGTGGGGGACTTTTAAGAGTTATCTGTTCGAAAAAGTGTTGCTAAGCGAATGACCTATATATCAAGTATTCTATATTCTCTGCATCTGCGAATCCAATTCGAGCAACACATATGTGGCCCACAGAAGTGAAACCGCCAATCTGTCAAAGGACTACTTTCACGTATCTATGTAGGTAACGCAATTGTCCCTGCCACTATAGGAAGAACAGTCAGTCGGCGCGGCACTAGTAGCGGTGTAACAAACGAAATCTAGTTATCCGATTCCATTTCAGACTGATTACAACACGACCGTATCGAGATGTCGGCTAGCTAGCGAGCGCGCAGCTTTAAACTTCATTAGGGGGCGAATCAGAGGGAATCTTGCCCCCAATGCACAGACTTATCTTTTATCTTTTGTGTGGGGAAAAGGCGATCGAAATTTTATCTTAACGCTGCCCGAGAGACCGACGCGAAGTAGTCGTATGCGACCCGATTAACAACCCGCACGACGACGTAGAATTTCGGATTGCGTTTAATGATAAGCTCCCTATTTACGGGCAAGCATATGCCCCTTGGGGGTGGTTGTAAAGCGTTTTAATCAGCTCCGTCACGAGCTAAAATAAATATAGATAATTTGCTACACACAATTATAAAGATGTAGGATAAACAGGGTGGTTATCAAAAATAAAAGTATCACACATTATACTCCATTTTTTTTTACTATTTTTTACTATTAGTAAATAAGTTTGTTTTTTCCTGTTGGCCAGTTAAGCAGTGCGCAGCTAGAGTCTAAAGGGAAAAGGTGGTCTCCGTCATTAACCTTTGTTAATTCATCGCATAAAGTGCCATTCTGCATGTTAAATATTTTTATGTAACATTTCGTAAATAAATAAAACGTAACGTTTCTCCAATTATACTTTTCAATAAATTCCAGTCCCGTCACGCGCGTTAAACATCGTTACTGCTGCCAAGCTACACAGTTCGGCGTGGATCCAATTCTTTCTCATCCATGTAACTCACAATCAGTCCTGTCGGATATCCATCTAGGACCGAAGGCAACGTCGATAACCATTTCTCGGGGTCGCGTTGCGGCGAGTAGAAGCACGCGTTATGCATGCAAATCGAAGCTTCTGTTCTAAAATCGCTATCACTAAGAAAAAAGCGGAAGTTTGGCGGAGGATAGATTGAAAACGTTTCTTTCTTGATAGAAAGTTATCTCGCTTACACGCACGTCGACGATTCGAAGGTTTTTTGCTACGTAAAGGCGAAGTAGTATATGCCGCGCTGAAACACGGGAATTAATTAATGCCGTGTAACTTCGAATAGAGTGCAGAATGTAATGATTTTGATGAAAGGATCGAACTATTGGATAAAGTAGATATAGGTTTAACTCTTAAGCTCTATATATGAAAGGTGTATAGTGTTAGTCGATTGTTTCGATGTGCTATAAAATCTTGGCCAATTGTATTAAAATCCCCACCATTTCAAAGGAGGTAAGTATGGTTTATTCTACATAGTTCATTAGGAATATCAACCACATTACTAACAAATGTCCAATCCATGTGCGGATAAGGTATTACTACGTATTATGAATAATGGAGAGAATAGGTCACAAGTTCTATGCATGCAGATTTATGTACAAGTACTATTGGGCCATCGTGTGGGTGTGTGTGAAGTGTAGAAGCACTTCCGGCATTTTATGTATTAACGGTTTCCTAAAATCGCTTTGTCGTGTGATTTGGGTCACTGCCTTGCTAAAAGATAAATGACTCGTCTAACCTCCCTCTAACGAACGGTATAAAATTAGCGGATACCCGGGTCTGGGCCTCGTACTTTTGACTTCACAACATGGGACTTCTGGCTTCATTTGTTCGAAATGGGGATTTCGCTTTTGTTGGGGTATAAATCGTGTATGTAGGTCACGTGATTTCTTGTTAAGGAATTATTAGATCCTTCCAAAAGAAAGTACTTATTCCTTTAACAAATTCTTCTCTTAGTTTATTGTCTTCTTACAGTAAAATTAAAATACTTTGCTCTAAAAATTAATTTGGAAAAATTTCAATATTAAGTAACGTAGATAAAATTATTCAGGAAACTAATTTACATATTGCGTTATAATCTAACAATTCTCGAAGTAACCTTTTAGGATATGCCAAAGGTGAGACGGAGATACATCACCAATCAGACAGGCATGCCAGTACAGAGCCATTTCAATGAGTTAGACAAGTTTAAGGTCCTAAGTATTTAGGTTATTTTATATATGGAGTCCGGCACACCTACGCGATGAAATAAGTTATTTAATAAATTATTGATTTACGATAGAATATGGCGGAGGCGCATTTCACGATCCTAAATATTTATGTTTTAGTTCACTTGATTATTGTGGCTGATAAAAGTATGTTTGAGTGTAGCTTTGTTTCTACGGAAACAATATTACCAAATTGGATACTATTTGATAATGGTAGCATACCTCATACGCGAAGAACCGTCCGCCTGCCCAAAAACTCTCAGATAGACAACACGTAAATTTAAATTTGAATACAAGCAATATATATTCGCAGAATCTAACTGCCAAAATTTAATAGTCTCAATAATAAGTGTTTTAATTAACGCGATATGTCCGAATTTTGCAATTCCCCCTATTTTTCATCTAAGCCCTGACGAGACAGTAAAATTCTTAAGAGCATTTTGGTCAACAGCGAAGTAGAATGCTTGAGATGATGATTTAAAACGCTGTTCTTTTTTTCAACATTTCACAGTTGGTAGTGCTGAGGCGTAATTCCATCCATTTTCGAAAAGAAATCCTAACGCAAATTGGGCAGATACGCTTCACGATTCCCTTTCCGGTGAGTTGGACGAATTGTGCAATAAATATTAAGTTGCTTTTGTGTCAGTATTATCCACAAAATGGTCAAATTTCCTGCACAATCCGAAATATTGCACAATAATATTTAATTCGTGTACAGGCACTGGATTGACGGATTCAGTTCCGTAGGTTTGTGGTGTCACTTGTCTTCAGTCAGCTTGTGTACCGGGTGCGTCCCGTTGACTTCTAATAGCTTCTGTTACAATTTTTCATTGTATTTCTTTTGTCTGCTGTTCAATAACTTTTCCCTACTTGTGTCTACCATCTTTTTCCTTCCTCCTCCTAATATTTCAAATTCACAGTAATTACACTCCCCGACAAAAACTTAGACGCGGTAAGATGTTTTAAGGGTTACAACATTTCTTTGCGAAACTAGCAAGATATCGAATTAAGTCTTTATTCATAAAAGTAAAATAAACTTAAAAATTTCTCCTCCAGTAATATATGAACTAAATAATAAATTATTACTCCAATATCTAAACAATTTCTGCGACAAAAATTTAGACGCTCTGTTGCAAATGTAAAACAAAAATAAACAAACGAGTGATCAGTAATGCGTAGATCTTCCATTGTTCTTAATCACTTCCAATAGTATGTTATTAATAGATTTATATAAATTTAACCCATAACTTTGAGGAATACTCTGCCATTCAGTTACTATTGAAGCTTTCAGTTCCTGTACCGTGAAATATTGACGGCCTCCGCCATAAACGCGACGTGCCAATTCACCCCACATGTTTTCAATAATGTTTAAGTCTGGTGACCGTGCCGGCCACTGTAAAGTTTTAATCTTTTTCTCTTTAAACCATTCAGTAATGGTTTTTCCTTTATGAATTGGCGCGTTATCTTGCTGAAAAACAAAATTGCGCCCGGCCCATTGGTTTCCAAAACGGAGAAGATTGTCGCGCAATAAGCCTTTATACGTCACAGATGTCACTTTGTTTGTGCGAAACACTATCCCACATTTATCGCGAAATCCAATCGCTGCCCATATCATCACAGATCCACCCCCTAATTGTCTGGTCATTTTCACTTTTGGTTCCTTTCTCAGATCATGATAATGATGCGAGTACCCATCCGGTCCGTCCAAATTAAAACGTTTCTCATCGGAAAATATAACTTTTTCCCATTGTTTCTTCCAGGATATCTGTTCTTCAGCAAATATCAACCCCGCTTCTTTGTGTTTCGTCAAAAGTGGTGGTTTTCTCAACATTTTCTTCCGTGATATTACCGGTGACGCCTTTAGAATCCTTCGAACATTACGCACGTGCGTTTGTACCCCCGCCTGTTCTGCAATAACTCTCGTAAACGCAGAAGAATTTAATGCACACCGCAATATCATGCGTTTATCCCGCTCACTTACAGCTTTCGGTTGCCCCTGGCCTTTTGGTTTGCCGTAATTTTTCGGATCTTTTAGGAAATTTCTAGCGGAATGATCGCTTCTTCGTAACCGACGAGCAATTTCCTTCTTACTAACACCATCTTGGTGCCAGGCTAGAACTTTACCCCTTTCTATCAAGGATAATTGTTTTTTTCTACCCATATTGCAAACACTTTATAAAATATAATTTCTCGTGGTGAAATGTGTACACTTTACCAGTACAACCGCTGCATATAAAGAGAAGTATCAAATTAAAACATTTTTGCTTATATTAATGTAATAAATGCATAGGGTCTAAATTTTTGTCGCATTTAAAATTAATATTTTGATCTGGGAAAATCCCAATTACCCCTCATAAAGCAATAAATACCCAGAAATATCTATAAATGGACTATTTACATAACAAGTATTAATAACCCTCATTTACATTGTATATAATGTCGATAAACTTTGTTTCGTAAATAGAAACGATACCGCGTCTATGTTTTTGTCGGGTAGTGTATACCTTCGATATCGTCCGATATCCCTTATTAGTATTACATAGAGCTTTTTAGACGTTGTATGTTACTAAATATTACCATCTTATGCTAAAATTCTGCTACCTTTGCAAAGTTGTTGAATATTTGCTTGTACTCTATTCGGTAGTGGTCGATATAGCGTTAATTGCGGTAATTTTCATCGATTAGAATATTGAGGCTTACATCATTCTATTAGAATTAAGGCGAATCATCGAACATCCCCATCAATCACAAGCGGTCGTTATGGTATAAGATTGAGATTAGTGCAAAAATTATTCATTTCTAATTCCACCAATATAACGCATAAAGTAAACAACACCCCAAACTCTAAACGAGAATTATTCATATCATATCACATGCAGCTCTCAAAATTATTACCGCAACTCCCTCTTCCATTGATGCAATTATGCATGTCACGAGCACCGGCGCCTCAAACAAACACTCGTATCCCGGAAGCTAGCGAACAACTAACTACTGCCGAAAGTTCTCGCCCTTAATAGGTGCATCGCAAATTCGAGGTAATCTTGTCATATAGTTACATGTAACGTAGTCATATACTCGTTCATGTACATACAACACAGGTAATTGTCGCAATTACTGCGAGTGGTAGGTGCTCTCGTTACCGAGTTTACAACTCCGCGAAGTAAGTTTGGCGTACGCGATATCACACGTTGAAGTTGTGTTGTTATTGTTGTATGCTAATTTCCTCTAGTTTGAGTTGACAAGTGGCGGAGGTGCATACGTCTCTTTCAAGACCTAATAACTGTTGTAATGCTTTGGAGCGCGGTTTAGCTAACTATTTGCCAAAACCTTTGTTGCGTTTGGCGCTGAATTATTGCAAGTTTCATAGTGGCAGGTCAATTAGTCTTACGCAGCTAGAAAAAGGATAGATTTTTTAGATCTATTTTGGTTAGCGCTTTCATTGTTAAATACCCTTTCTTCTATTACTTTGATTTCATTTTATTTCTTTTTTTAGATTTTATCAGTTTTCCTTTTAATATATGTATGCGTGTTTTGTTTGTGGCTCATTGCTATATTTTAAACTTAAGAAATCACAATAACATATATTATTCCAATTTCCCTATTTAAGCTATACTTCATGTGGACGCATTTGGTGTTACTATGTACTGCAGGGGATGAGGCTGAATTTCAATTTTCCCTTAAAGATTTTACTCTGAACTGTCCTAGTAATAAGACGTATCTGCAAACCGCTATTATATGTAACATATGTGGCGTGTATTTGTCAAAATTACACATCAAACAACACATGAATATTCAAATCAGGATATTACGTCGACATTGGGATGAAGATACACATGACGGCCAGAATCACCGTAAGGATTAACACATCGGAATATAGAAGCCGTTGTGCTGGTATTTTTTTAATTTAAATTATAAAATCAAAATTACCATATTTACTTTAAGCCGTTGGGACACCAAGATTATGAATAAATTTGAGATAAAAGGACCTGGTAAACGAAATGTTTAACAAATAATGAACGAGAAAGTTGAAACTAACCTTTTTGCTTTGGAAAGTATGTTTGGTTTGAACTGAAGGATCAAATTTTTCTTACAATACTTATGTATGCGAACACATGCTCGTAGCCAAAATGCATATATTTTCAAATCCAGTTTAGATCCGGTAAATTTGATGTCAGGCGGAACAGTCTAGGACAACTCCCCTTGCAAAAGCTTCAAAATAGAATCGAGTCGGAATTTCATTCTGCATCTATCGAAACTAATCCACCGGATGTTTCGTCTTCACTTCAAGATATCCCTTGAAAAATTGTCGACATCCAGAGCGTATTTCGGAACGTATCAAGGCGATTTCCACACCGCCAGCTGCAACGAAAGATGTGACTGGAACGAGTATCGTGACTTTACGTCTGGTCTCTCGCCGTGGTAATGGGAACGTCACTTCCGGAATTGATACGCTGCGACGGCTACCCGACCTCTTGTCGCAAAATAAAACTCTAATTGGATGTGGGTACTTCGGCCGTTCCGCAGAAGGATCGGAATCGATAACGGAACACGATAAAACGTTCAGAATTAGATCTTTCCGCTTCTTATTTATGTCACCTTCGTCGGTAGAGGGTTGCTCTAGTGAAGTGGTTAGTTTATACTTCCGAAATGATTTGGTTGTTTTTGTTTTACAAACAGGTCGATTAGTATTTTAGAATTTTTAAACAATAATAATAATAATAATTGAAACGGCTCGGTAGCCCAGCGTTAAGAGTCAAGTGGCTGGTGGGGACATAATGGCGAAAAATATATGTTTGGTTACAATGAGCATTCTAGCATTAAAATAAATTAAAAATAGATCGTATCATAAAGATCGACAAGTATTATAATTAGGCTTGGGGCCATGTCGTAATAGGAAGTTAATAAAATATAGAGAGACCTACGCAACATTTGCTCTCTAAACCAATAAAAATTTGACACGATTAGTTTGTAGAATTAATAAATAATTCCAATTTCTACTTCGGTACATTAGACTGCCAAAATTCGGGAGAAATATGTCGCCACCTGTCCTCGTGATAGGAATAGATGTTCTGAGTTCGGTATCGGTTTTCAATTTACTGCATGTTAAACTTTGCCGGAAACCAATTACTCGACTTAATATAGCAGGGGAATGGTGACAGCATCGGAATAAACGGACTCAGGCTCCGGGGACATTTCGCATATCCCTAGCGACAAAGTTGGCGTAAATAAAAACCCATCTGATGGAGCCATAAATAAATTGAAAAATGTGTTATGTTTTCCTTTTTTGATCTGAGATGTGAAAGAGATTTTTATAGCTCGTCCGGAAGACAAGCATTATAATCGGCACAATGTCTTTTAATTTATATTTAAAAAATATATAAAAATATAGTAAAGGATTGCAATATAATGTAGTAGATGCGATCAGTGAAAATGTTACAATTTAAAGTATAAGTATTAGAAGTTGTCGAATAATCAAATTTAATTGTTCATTGTACGGATGGATTTTTAAAGTACTCTACGAATAACTTCAGATCTTTTTTTGTTTCGTAGAGATCGTAAGCTAATACCTTCGTCTTCATTGTTATGCGGGTAATTGCAATTGCATCAACTTGTTAAGTCAGCAATTGTTACTAAAGAAGAATAGCATTTCTGCCGCGAATTAATGTAATTAACTCAATTTCAATCACACTAATTTGCCCCTCTATTGTCTTAGGTTGAATAGAGCTTTCGATTTGAACATTGAATGCATTGTAGCAAAGTTCCATTTCTCGACTAACAATCTGAAACAATCAGTTGCCGTTCTAACCGTAGAGAATACCAATAAAACCAAAATCGCCCGAAACGAAATCGTCCCCTTCCTTCTGCTACTGCTTTCGTTAAGCAACGGTGTTCGTACTACCTCTTCTTTGGCATTGTTTGTCTACGCAGGTTTAAACTTCTCTATTTAGAACACAATAAACACCCTACATGTACATACACTGCCCTTCAGAGAAGTTCGGTCGGTTGGTAAAAACATGAAAAGGTTACAGAAACAAACGAAACTAAAAGCAAAATGCAATTTTATTATATGTACAGGTAAAAAAGACAAAAATAAATAAATAAAAAGTTATTCTGGCCTAATATAACATACTGAACATTATATTTCTTTTTCATCGAAAAAACCTCCTTTGCTGTTAATCACCGCTCGAACTATTCTAGGCATTCTTTCGATAAGTTTTGTTAAAACGGATTGTGGAATATTAATCCATTCATGTTGCAGAATATTCCGTAAATGTTCTTGTGAAGTTGGGCATATTTTTCGGACGCTCCTGTCCAGTTCATCCCGCAACAACTCTATAGGGTTCAAATCTGGGCTTTGTGGGGGCCATGTCATTACTTTCAGGGTGTGCCGTTCTTCTTGTTCCTTTAGATAGTTCTTACGCAGTCTGTTTTGGGTCGTTGTCATGCATGAATGTAAAGTTACGGCCTCTTATACGCAATCCTGATGGCACTGCATGATTCTGGAGTATTACAAAATAATTTTCCTTCCTCATTACACCCTGCACTCTGCATAAATCTCTCGTCCCAGCAAAGGAGAAACATCCCCACACCAACACAGAACTAGGCCCTTGCTTCAGTGTAGGCACAATGCAGTTCGGGATCACTTTTCGGTTTTAGATCTTCGGACATAAACTCGTCGATTTTGCCCAAAAACCTCAAACTTTGACTCGTCACTCCAAGGCACGTGTTTCCAATCATCTAACGACCAATCTAGATGAGAACGGGCCCACTGTAGCCGTTTTGCTCCGTTGCCCCGACGTAATAAGGGTTTTCGAATGGCAATGCGTCCATGAAGGTCCGCTTGTTGAAGTCGACGTTTTACCGTACTCGCCGAAACTTGTTCTTCACGGCCGCGATTGACTTCGGCTGCTATTTGTGGCGCTGTTAATTTTCTATTGTGTTTGCTAAATAATACAATTCTCAAATCTTCAGCTTTTGTTGTTTTTCTAGGTGCTCCAGGACGAACACGATTTTCTATAGTTCCAGTTGTCCGATATCGCTTTATGATGTCATTTACTGTTGAACTTCTCATATTTATTTTTTCAGCAATTTGTCGCCCCGAATATCCTTCTTCAAACAGCGTAATAATGCGTGAACGTTTTTCTACGCTGGTAGGCTTGCCACGTGCCATTTTGAAGTAAATTTTCTTAAAACTTTCGCGCAAAAACGACAGATGCACACCAACACACGTTTAACAGTAAAATGAAGCAAATTTATATCTTTACGCCTGTGATAAATAAACAAGAATGATACTGCGGTATATTTTTTCCTAAATGTATTGTTCGTTAATAATCCCCAAACGACCCGTTTCAAAAGATCGGTACTTCCGAGAAATTCTTGGAATGATAATAAAAGGGACTTTATTGTGGTCGTCGCAATATTTCTACTTTACATAATAATTTATGGCTTTAATCCCTTAGAAAAGAGTATATGCTTAATATTTTTCTAATTTTATGTATTAATAATTGTATACAGTGTGATATAATAGATTTTTATTGTATGACCGAACTTCACTGAACAACAAATCTACATTCGCGTATACGTGCAAAGTATTACAAGAAAATTTGCAAGGGTGCTTGAGATTTCTACTTTTAGTTTCTCATTATTTGCTTCTCCAATAAGCATCTGCAAACATGTTAATAAAATGATCAGTTACTTCTGGAAGTCGTTCGTATACAATAAAAACAAGAAAAGGACCAGAATGGAACTTTGAGGTACTCCTTTTCTAATTTTTTGCCAAGCTCCTTGTAATAACTCGCCTTTATGCAGAATTTTTGTACGCACAATACGATTTGTTAAATAAGAGCTGAATAATTTATACATGACACCTCTAAAGCCCATAATTCGCAGTTTAGCTACAATGTCGAAAGCTTTAGACAAATCCAGAAATGCTCCAGCCACCTTTTTCTTACGTGACAGTTTCTCCGCTATTTATAAGATAAACAATGTACTTTTTTGTTTATCATAGCAAAGTATGCAATAATATTCGGACCGTACATTTTCGAACACTCTGGTTGTATCTGTGTTTAGAGAACGCAGGGGCGCAGTTCGCTCTGGCGTTGTTATTACAGTTATTGCTGTTGCAGGGCCCAATCTTTTATGCCAATGCGATTGAAGTTAGTCTGGAACGGTAAACTACTACGATAGATCCAATGATTCAACGGATTGTAAACAAGAGAACCAATATCGAAACAAATAGTCTCTGTACCGAAAGCGGAATTGCCACTGCCAGGAAATGTATGCATGTATACAGATACAAAATTAAATTCTGTACGCAGAGGAATGTGTTTAATATTTTGCCATTACGCACTACGTAGAACAGTGCAAATATATTACCGACCAACGCCCACTACAGAAAATAGATCCTGTATGTTTCCTACTGTATCTTAATATATAACATAAGTACCTATATACAGGTTTTGTCAATAAAATGAAGCACCCATAGCTTTCTAAAAATGTAGAGTTGAGCGGTAAGTATATAACTTTTTGAGATTCAAGTAGGATGATTGTATACATACAATATGCACCTTTTACTCTTATCTACATTTAAAAGATAGTCTGAGTAATAAGCTGAGACTTTAATTAACGTATTTACTTAACATCCTAATATTGTTGGAAGCGACCTAAATTAATGTCGCTTTTCTGTTAAAGTACGTTGTCTCTTAGTGTTCCTTATAGTTACTTTTTTCATTTATGCGTTATTCAATGGTAGATATTTGGCATTTCCGTTGTTTGAACATTCTTTCAATTTGTATCAATACCAAAATTGGATAACTTTGTTTAATGTTCTCAACTATTGCAACAAGTACAGTCGCGTATATTGTTGTATAAGGGTTTTAACAAGTCGAATGTCGTAAAATTCTCGGGGGTATAGATACAAAAGAAAATAATGGCGCTGGTAAACGTGTATGCTTTAAAATATCACTTTGTATTATCCCCCGAAACGAAACTACTTCCTAGATATACACAAATACCGTTTTCTTCCTCTCGTCTGCACAATTATTGTTCCGCTGTTGCAATTGCTAGCTTTTCCGCTATCTCCCTGAACGCAGACACAAAACGACGTCGTAGATTTCCGTAAAAAACGAATAAGAAACGTCAACAGCATCCGAGTGGCTAAGTAAATAGCTCTCGCGAGTTCCTTCAACTACACTCGTTTCGTTCTCTATTTGAGGTTACTTACCAATAAACCACGGATTGCGCCTATTATTCTCGACGTTTAAGCCGAGGAAGTATTCTTCGAAGCCTTGCACGGGATTCGCTTGTGGTTGTACGGAAAGGGTGCCTTCGACCTCTGCTTCGTTACCGTCCGAGACCAACGATCGTGCGCTCCAACCGTCGGAGCCAATCCACGAAAAACTACCGGTTGCGTTGCTTCTACGAACGGCACGCATCACGCCCGCCACCTCTTGATCGGATCCGAAGATAATTGCACCTGCAAAAAGGGTAGAATTATTCGGTTATAGCATGCGAACTTCTGGCAAGGGAATAGATCGAATAATAGGTTCGATTCAGACCCAAAATCAACGTATTTAAGTTGATGCACATGGTTTATCTCTGAGAGTCACTGGTCTTATTAACATTTTGGTGGGTAATATCATAAAGATCTGTTAAGAGTAAGTTGCATATGTGGAAATTTTGAGAATTCTTAAAAAGTTAAGGCGCGTTTCCCCTCGTTATTAGACATGACAAATAGCCGATCGTCATGATGACGCTGTATATTTATCAAATTTCATTATAAATATGAATAGCATCTGAACCATATTAGAAAACTATTTTAATCGAATGTTTGTTTACATATTCCCGGTGCCTCCACCAAATATTGTGGCCTTTGGCAAAAGTCAATATCGCGACTTTGTGCATTAAATTTGGTATAACCGTGTATCCAGTGGTGAAATCGAGTCATACTTCCAACATTTACGTATGTAGGAAGCGAGTAGGTGTACGCAATAATAATTCATGAAAAAGCGTACGTCAGCAGTTAATCACCTTCTTTAACAATAGAATTTACATTTAAATGGGGCGCAATTACGTCTATATCGGCCTCCTTAATGCACTTAGATAAGGGGGAGCCGTAGGAGCATGGCAACATGCAACATTTATTAAGGCATCGTGTGCTGAACACATTGTTGAGTAATGACAGACTATTACGCTTTGTATCAATTTTGTAACAGGCCGAGTGAATTCCAATTTAGCTATCTGCCATCTTTACATTAGCATTTCACGATATAAATTCGTTCTTATTATTAGAAATAAAGAAACAAGAAATGTACGCTGCAAAAAAGTTAAAGTTAATGACAACATTGGGTTTAATAAATAAAGTCAGTATTAGAAAAAATTATTTGTCATCCTTGTAAGAGATAACAAAATGGCGTAGTTGATATCCAAAAGTTTATGCTAAAAGACAAGATCCCGTAGTTCGGCAGCTATCTTTACTAAAATCCAAAATGATTCTAACTAAAGTTCTTTTGCTATTTCATGCTGTATTCACGCTGATGACAGCTACAGTTTCCGCATTTACTTCAAACGATTACTTGTAAGAGCCATGCTGTTCAGAAAATGCTTCCTACATCAAAGACGATCGCAACATGATTTAATGTAGGCAATCAATTCTAAAATTGAACAGTGTTTAACGGGACAAAATCTTAGGTGTACCATCCCCTATATTCTCTCGCCATCTTACACCATACTTCTTTTCCTTTTAATAACGTCCATAACTTACATCCTAGAACCGCCAGGTGGAAAGCTTGCAAGCCGATGCTTTATCGGGCAGGCAAATTTAACGCTACATCGCACGTATTCGAAACGCCATAAATATCCCGCGATCGTGTCGGCGACACAGCCATTAAAAATGAAAGGTAGGTACTCTGCATTTTCGGAACGAATCGATACGTGCGGGAGACGAATCTAGGGGGTTCCCAATGCATATTTTATGCACTCTTGTGCTCCGATTTTTCGTTCTCGTTAGTAAGTGCATACATACGATGCCGTTGCGGATTATGTAGAATAGGTGACCGCTTGCACGAAAAGTCCTCTTTTATGCGGAACGCATGCATCAAGGATTACTAGCTGTAGCTACTGCAAACCAAAATTTAGAGTTTTCCAGTAGCTACTAGAGAGTTCAGATATGCAGTACTTACTACTTACAGATTTCTCTTTCTCTGGTTAAAAAATACTGTAGTTATACAGTTGCGCCAACCTAAAATAGCTAAAGTAATTTCGATTTACCTAAGACGAGTCTGTATGAATTAAGCATTTTAATTTTCAAAAATTTGACGTCATTTAAGATAGATTCATAGATCTGTGAGAACTAGAAATGTTAACGATCTCCGTGTATGTAGCCATGCAACCCTGTTGTGGTCTATAGGGTAGCTTAATTTATGGCAATGAAAAGATACAATGTTCTCCCTGCATTTACAAAAATTACTTACTAGAACCATGTGACGATATTGACCATATTGATACCTCTCTTTTTTGGCCATTGATTTTCGGTGTAATGAACCAAAGTATTTTTGTGTTGGCTTTATCTCTACAGTATTGGATATACTATATTGATATGGTATTTTTAGATTATTAAGGTGTAATGCTCTTGGATTTTAAGAGACTTGGCAACAACGTCAATGTTGATTCTCAAACAGATACTCTAAGCATTCGTTACGTGGTTGCATCGAGAATAAATGTTTAGAGAACGTCGTTGCCAATTCAATGAAACCTGGGAGGTTCAAAATTTACTTGATTGATGATGATGATCAAAAATGATCAAAAATTGTTTCGAAATAACTTTTTCGTATATCTACAGCAGTTACCTAAAGCAGATCTTCAGGTTATATAAAAATATTAATAGATAATCTTGATTTCTCTGAAGAGATATACTGAACACATCAGAAAATGCCTAGAAACAATAAAGAAAAAATATAATGCTAAGATAGCTTAGCTTCCTCATGGTATTGATGGAAGAATTCACGGCAAACGCAATAAAAGGAGAGAAAAAAATTACTGCTCGAGGGATGGTTTGCGGAACAGTACCCGGTTTATGTCGCTGCTTCCTGAACGGGAGGCATGCGTTTCTTTGGCACTAGAGGCCGCCAAGAAATGTCGAGTTTGTCGATTTGAAAGTTGTGGCATTAACTGTGAGGTAACAGCAATAGAAGCTAGAGATAAAAAATTACTCCCGAAACCACGATGATGACGCCGGGTAGGCAGAAACATGTCCGTGTGTTAGTGTAATTATTTTCTCTCCTTTTGTTGCGTTTGCCGTGAATTATTCCATCAATACCATGAGGAAACTAAGCTATCTTAGCATTATATTTTTTGGTTAAGAGATACACTGTTTATAGTTTTCTCAATTGGATAAGATCAAATTGTCATGAACTTCATTCAGACTTACTTAACAACATGGAGCCCAAACAGCAAATAAAAATGTTCAACTTTTTTATTCTCTCAGCAAAAAACATATAACTCAGAAATAATCACCTTAGCTGTCTTGAGTACGAAGTTTAAACTTTAAGGATGCAGGAACGGCAGAAATTACTTCTACAGCAAAAGAAGGACGAATTTTACGTTTTATGAACGTGGATTTTGAATATGCACACAATGTAACAATAATGGTTTCATGCTTATGGCGAGGCTGCGACGCCTTATATCTCTAAATTGTAAGAAAGGACGCGCTTCAACATTTTAAATGTGGCGCTTAAGGTCGCGAAAACTTTTCGCACTTACATAAATTGTCATGATAAAACGTTGCGACATGCAAATAAGACAGAAAAATTCATTCGGAGAAAATTATATGTCCATGAAATTAAGCTTCTAAAGTTCGAATAAAACTACACATGCACATACGGAAATCTGAATGGGCTTTTAGATTATTTTACTTCGAAAACTGATGGCGTATTTTCATCTAGATAGTTCGAAATGTACCGAAAATAAAACGTAATACAAAATAAAGAATAATAATAAAAGAACTCTCAATAGAACCCCACTACATTCACCTATTTTTCTTTGTACACCATCAGCCAGACGACGCTTTTATACGACAGATTTCGCCAACATTATTTGCCGTATTAACTGAGACGAGCACCCTTTTTACTTTTTTTTTGTCTCAAAA
This sequence comes from Oryctes borbonicus, assembly GCA_902654985.2. NCBI lineage: Eukaryota > Metazoa > Arthropoda > Insecta > Coleoptera > Scarabaeidae > Oryctes > Oryctes borbonicus. The sequence continues at coordinate 3,192,697 of LR736876.1, forward strand.
ATGTATCTTCTACTTGCTCTGCTGGCTTTTTCTACTTGTCTGTCAGCTTAAAATCTATCGTATCGCTTCATAATCTAGACAGTATTAGAATTCGGATTTAATTTCGTTGAGGATCGCCTCGCTTTGGCGCACAAAAATTGTTCTGACGTATTGAAAAGAACTGAATTTGAGCTGCTCGTTGCGATGTGGAGGGAATGGATTTAGATTAAAAGCGGGAGAATTGGGAATTGAATTTTCATATTCCTAATATACAACTTGTATTGAAGTTAGCACATTTATTAAATTCGTTTTTTTTTTTTTGTGATACTCCGTTCTATTGAATAGAAAAAAATAAAAATAATTTGCAAAGCGATTTTCTTAAAAATTTGGGAAAAATTGCTTATGGCATCATTGTTATTTATTATTATTATTAAAGTACTGATGCATATAATCACTGCAACGTACATAATAGAGCTCCTCATATACGTAGTTGAAAAAAATATATATATTTCGTATATTCGAATATAAAATACAATAACAACAAATTCATATGTTCACACGTAAATGTACGTATAGGTATACAATTCTAAATAATAAATGAATATCGACCAAACATCGAAAAACAATTGCGAAAACACCAAAACAGAAATCGGAAACAAATGTTTATCCTATTTACCCGGCCGATATGAACCGTTTTAATTAATAAACCCAAATTAAAAATGAAATATTCAAAATTTACGCTATCACATCAACATGCGTGCGAATTATTTAATTCCACAGTTTTATGTTTTGGTTTGCTTTTGATACATATTTACGTTCAAATTTGAATGGCAGTACTGTAAAATATATTTATTAATTTATGAATACCAGCAAAATAGAGCCGCAGCTATCCAAACCAAGATATGTAGTTGACACAGTCAAATAACACACGATTCACCAATACTGTAAGCCATTTGTTGTAAATATCTGTGTTATGGAAGACAACGCATCTAATAAATTTATTTCACGACATAATCTCTTTGCACACATATTAAGCCATTCATATAATAGGTTTTGTCGAACAAAATAAGCCTCTGTTTAGGAGTGACCTCTACATATGACGTCAACCGCTTTTCACCAAAGCTTTTTCAAGTTTGGAAAAAGAAAGGAGTCACAGGGGGTGGTGAATATGGTGGATAGGGCACCAATTCATACCGTAACTGGACCAATTTTGCTGTTGCAATTGCGGATGAGCGGGTTGGGGCATTATTATGATAGTAGAAATATTTTTCTTCGCTAGGCGTATCTTTCTTCTCTTTGAATCGGTTCAATAAATCGGCATAGTACAGCCCTTCCCTTCTCCAGATAATTATGATTACATCTTGCGAATCGTCTTCACCTTCTTTGGAGCATGTTCGCCGAGAAAACTCCATTTTACCGACTTTGCATATATGTTTACCAAATTAGTAATTGCTCCAGTTTTCACTTGCCGGTCTGCTAACACGATATCATACGATAACATACATAGTCATTAGCGGAACGGCCTGGCTGCTCCTCATCAAAGACGGATGTTCGGTCACACTTCAATTCATTGTACTAGTACTTTTCTTCGAAAGCATGCCAACCTAATTCGATTTAAATTTCCACCATAATAGCGGTCGTCCTTTCACAATTAAACGAGGAATTATGACGGCTAGGCGCGACATTTCAACGACAGCGAGCGCTTTCCAGCTTTTTTACCCATCAATTCGTACGCCGGATTAGGACGCAGGAGGACGAAGTGGGACGCCGGGGTTTTTTCGGCAAATTATTTCATTAGGTGGTCGCCGTGTGGGCGACTTCCCGAATAACAAAATGTGGTTCTCCCTTCACGGCGTGGTGGTGAAATCGCACACTTCCGGAAATTAATGTAAATGAGTTTCCTCTCACATACCCGTAGACATTAACGTTTATATGAAACGTTTCGCTCGCGTCCTATATTTTATCCTTAATTTTTTTTTTGTGAATTTTTTATTGCCTATCTCGATATATGATTCTAGGAACCTTTTCTTTTTTATGGTTGCTTGTTTAACAGGCACAAGGATCTATTTATATTTCGTAGATTTACATAAGGAATTTGACAGCGTCCCAAGAGTTTTAAATCCTGTTTTTTGTGTTTTCAGACGAAGTCGCAGACGATGTAAATAAGATCTTACGAGGAGCAGAGTAGAAGTTTACAAGTTAGAACAAGCGGTTATAAGGGAACTGATGTAAGCAGATTATATAGTTACAAAAGGGGAGTCAGAGAGGCAACTACAGAAATCAGTAAAAGCCTTGAATAATGTATTAAAGAAGAACGGACTAAAAATTGGCATGAAGTTCTAAATATTACGATAAAAAACAGACGAATTAAACAAGTTGAAAACTTCAAATACCTCGGGGCAAGATTGCAACAAGAAGGAAATATGAATTGCGAACTCAATAGTAGAATTAATTCGCATTACGCGTTAAGAAAAATACTTTCTGGGAAAAAAGAGATCATAAAAAAAACCACCTGTCTATAAATCTTTTATTGCACCAACCCTAACAAACGGCAGTAGGACATGGATTTTAAGGGAGGAACATAAATAAAAATACAAGCTTTAGAGATTATATTAAATTAAAAATTAAAAATTATTGCATCCAATCAATTGCGTTCGTTTGGGCATGTAGTGCGAATGACGGAGCATAAAGTGGCGAAAAGTGCGTAGAAAACGGGAATACCCCGTATGAGATCCAGAAGTCGGGCTAAAAAGTTATGGGACGCCAATTTAGTGACGATATTTTCTAACCGAAGGAAAAGAAAGGAGAACCTGGCGGAGATTTTACCAAGAGGGAAGCCCCAGCCAGCTAACGAAAGCCCCAGCCTTGACGCTCATAAGGGTAAAAGATATGAAAATTAAGTAAGCATATCAATATTTATATCGTGCGCTTGACTCAGATATCACCAACAATAACATACAAAATGAGCTATACCTCAGAAATTAACTTTCATACAGGGATAAAGCCAATCTCACTAAATTCCCATCAGGCTTTTTTTGTAAGATTGATTGATTACTTAAGAACTGAAAAAATAATCAAGCCATGAGATTTATATCGTCTCGCCTTCGAAAAACGGAATCGACATCAAACACCTTTCAATAAGCGAAGGAAAACAATAAATATCTTATTTCTTCGGGAACAATTCCCCATCGTACCGTTTCATTCTCGACGGCATCGATCGCCGTTTTACGAAGCACAGGATTTCTCTCGAAACGGTCGACGTTACTAAGTAGCTAAAACGACATTGTATTTGACGTAATTCATAATGAAACGGTCTGAAAACGAAGCTGGGTTTTTATGTATGCACGCATTTTAATTATGATAAGTGAAAGGAGTACCGGGAAAAAGGGCAACGTTTAAATATAAGCAGTAGGTTGTAGCGATGTCAAGGACACTTTATTTCTTAGAATTTCTCTTCGAAGAAGTGTTACGCGTTTTTTTTTCTCCTTTTTTAATTAAGTAATTGAGACGGCGTGGAACGTTTTACAATTTCGTGGTACGAGGATACCTTTTAAGTTTTTGCAAAAACAATGAAAGATCTACTTCGAAAATAATATTGCCAAAACATGCTTTTTGAAGGATTCAGCAGCTTCTTGAGGTGACAAAAATCGCTGCTCATGCATTTTTGGTTTGACATTTGAGAACAAAAAGAGTTCATTAGGCGGTAACTCAGGTGAATACGGGCAATGAGCAAATAATCAATTGTTTGGTATGCTATGTGAGAGCTGGCGTTGGGCTTCGGATGACATAGATGCCATAGGTCACTGTGACCTAAATTGATCTATTATAACAGCTTGCCCTTGTATTTGTTAGAATAGATGGAGGTGCTTAATCAGTGCTTCTTCCTTCAGTCCAGTGGATGCAAGGGCTGGCCTACTGTTGTGCCTAGTGTTGTGTACGACTGGTTGGTACGACACATTTGCATAGAATGTGTTCCGCCATCTCCAGGTCTTCTTGGCATAGACGACATATTTGATCTTCAGTCTTTGTAATGATGCAGCATGATGCTGTTGTCGATTGCTTTTTCTGATTTCATCAATTACTTTTGGCGAACAAATTGTTGTATACTCTTTGATCCTACAAATAAATGTTTCTGACATGTTCAGTGCACCGAAGGTAACAAGCAATCATTTTCTTGAAACTGAACGAACAGCTTTTGTTGGTTTCTCTTCAATCATATTGTGCACAGCTTCAGTGTTTTTTGTCTTCATGAAACTCATTACTGACGGAAGTACCGGCCCGACAAAATTTTGCAAACCAGTCGTAAACAGTCTTTTCTGATGGTGCTTCATTACCAAAAGTTGTACGATGCGATTCGAGGCATTGTTGCCGTGTCAGTCCTTTACTAAATTTTGTAAATTTATTTACCAGTGGTGGTGGTATTATAATAAATCCTTGTGCAAGGGTCTTTTATGTAATTGTTCGAACTGGGACAGTAATAAAGTTGCTCGAAGAATAGAAAGATTCCATAACATTCACAACGCGCAGAAATTTCATTCCAATTGAGCAAGCATAAATCAACATCCGAAATCTGTTCGGAGATTTATAAATCGGGCGGTCAATTTAACGTGTCGATACGCGATATAGAAAAATATTTATTACATCTGCTAACGCTTTCATTTGGAGGGGAATCGGAACACAAATCACCTCTGTCTGTCAATTAAATTACGCCGAAAATGCCGGGACGTTATCGTGCAACACGACCGTACACAATATCCATGACACATTGCTCCATATACTAATACAATCTAGATATTATTGACCATTAGGCAGACTTAAAAGGGTCAGATTTCTAGTAACAACTGGAATAGAGATAGGATCAGAGCATATATATGGTGTTCCAATTTTCTGGGATTATTTATAGAATTGTGCCTGCTGTGTAAATGGTAGGTCAAAATTTTCATGGTCTGTTTTTTAAAAATATTGCTGGATATACAGCGTCATTGATATAGTAGCGAACCAAGGATATGCTTTTTATTTTAAATGGAGCACCCTGTTATTCACATAAGATTGTAGTAATTCGTTCGGAAAATTGTGAAAAATTGATTTTTCTAACATTTAATTAATTTGTATTTTATTTTGTATTTAATTAGTATGTCCGTGAGTGTCTCTAGACATTCTTTCGGCAATTAAATCAAAAATAAATACCGAATATTTACGTTTTGCAAAAATTAATTTGAAAATTTCAAATAGCAACGTTTTTGTATAAAATGCAGTTCGCACTTTTAAATTATTAAAATATTTTCGGTATATTCGGTCTATACCGAGAAATTGTAAGCGTGCTGTGACGCCTTTCTTCGCGATAGCTGTTGCTGGTCAATCTCTATTCTACAAATAGATTAAAGTATGCCATACGAGGACTCAACTGAAAGACTCTATGATGTCTTAACTCTTTGACATTACGAGCAACCTTTATAAATGGAGTATTTTTAACGTATTTTTTCTTTACGAAAAATATTTAATTTACGAAATGATGCTAAAGATATAATTGTAAATTGTTGAAAAATATTTTATTAAAATTGAAGATTTAAGATATGAACAAATTGGAGAGAATGCGAGCTATTTATCCGTTTCACCCTGATCGCTAGTATCTGCTCTTTTTATTTCTTGGAATTTTATTACTTACTTTTGTATGTTTATTTAAAACTAAAACTGTTTAAACTCTGGGCGCCAATTTATAACGCTAAAATCTCTCTTCGCAATTTTATTAAGGTTATGTCAATGGAAAAGCAAAACAAAATTTAAAAAGGATAGGTTCAAGAAGCGTACCTTGGAGAATTCCATATTCGTAGTACAAGAAATTTATTTACCCCATATGCATATAATGATTGTAATAATTAGAGCGCAACGTGTCTCTTTGATGTTCATGACGATCCTTTTCGTTTAAATCGAATTTGTTGGGAGTAAATCTAGTATGTTCTGTAGAAAATCCACCAAGCACGTGTTTCCACTTTACGTGCATGTTTGCGAGATATTTTTCACGAAAAGCAGAGGCTGTGTACAATTTACAATATTTAATACAGGAACAAAATGATATGTTAAATCCTATAAATCGATTTGGCAAACTTCAATGAAGAATTTATTGATGATGCGTGATTAATGTTAGCGCGAGCGGTATTGACGCTAATTTACTATTAATGGTTGCAGAGAGTGTGAAATTGGCCGGCTATACTCGCTTGTCAAAATTTATTGGGTAAAACCGGTTGCCTATCGCATGTCGCCGAACATTTTGCTGGTTTCCCATTGAATACAACATCAATGCATTTTTTAAGTGTGTATTATGATAATGTAACGGAGGAATTTAATATTGGGTTATAGGATGAGTTTCCGTTTTTTTTTTTGTTCTAATTACACTTCGTTTCATGTTCCGTTCAAACTCCCTTTTTTCACCATTAAGCTCATTTTATGCTCAACTTAAATGACTAACACAATACCAAAGAAAAGAGCTTTCTCGTTTAGAACGAGCGATGAAAGGAAGATACGTAAATTATTCGACTCAGTTCGATTACTTTTATTGTCGACAGACCCCAAAGACGTGTAGATGTTAAAAAAGTAAAAGCAAGCAGTATTAATATAAAAATTCCTTAAAGATGTGGTGGCACATCCTAAGCAACCAACCCGTTAACGTTGATTTAAATCCTTTCATTCACCTGTAGGCGGCGGCAACTTATTAAATAGAATTGGCGTAACGGAATTTGTATTTATTTACATGTTGCTTTAGGTGTACGAAGCTGATTTTTAGTTCTTCTGTATATCAGATTTCAAGTCTTAGTTTACAATGAGCTTAAGCATAATCAATGCGTCCATGCAGTATCATATTTTCGTTTACATCAACAAATTGTTCGCCGAATTCTAAAATTCTTGGAGCAGTAAGTCGCAAGCCCGGTGGAGATTGACTCAAGCAATAAATCATTCACTTAGGATGTCAGTGAGAAAGCTTTCACAGGATAAATACCTGCTGTATTGGGCAAGAATTCAAGCCCATTGATCACGTAGTGAGAGTCTAGTACCGCAAATCAAATGAATCAGAAGAAAGGTTTTATTAACAAACAAACCATGCATGTTTGGTCTAGTGTAAATCCTTGTTATGATACAGAAACTATTGCATTCTGAAAAGGTTGGTGGTTGGATCGCAGCTTCACGGAGAAGAACTATTGGTCCATTATTTTTTCACGAAATGATAAACGCGAAAAGTCGTAATAATTTATTATAATCATCTCTAAACCAGTTGCACGATGGCTTTGAATTTTTGCAAGATTAAAATTATATACTTGGTTCTACCTAAATGTTACACAAGAACGCTTTAAAAATATACAAGGTGTATTGAACATCAAACTTTACCAAATTCAAACACCAGAAATGTTAGTGTTATTTGGTTACCATGACACCAGTAAACAAAACATGCTGACCATTGCTGTTCTTAACCTTGGAGTCAACATTTTAAGCTTAAATAGCTAATTGCGAAATAAAGTACTGAAAGAAGAGTTATGCATATGATTTATGTAGGAAGTTAAGTATACGCAGCAATTCTGAATCAAATATGGTAAATAATAATACCAATTACGAATAATGCGAGTCGTTTAAATGTTAAACGACTTCTTCTCGTTATTATTAAATTTGATCCAACGCTATCGATTATTGAAATCATCTCCATAGCAAGGAAAATGTTAATATTCGATATCCTTCCCCCGAGCTTTACATCTCCTATAAAATGAACTCTTATCAAGTTTGTATCTCCTAATAATCTCGTTTTAACTTAATCGTGGCTGCCATAATCGTTTCGCATTATGTTTACTACCACTGGAATTTTCCGAGAAATTAATAGTTTTTCCTTGATCCTCAGCGGTTCTCTTTGCCCATGCATATGCTGCTTTTACGAGACCATATCGCTGGCAAAGAGGTGCTTAGCGCTTCGCTATCGTTGTCGATGTAGAGGTGGTATCTATACACATTAAATTTATGTACTGCGACGACCAACATTGCTGGGTTAATTTAAACCGGGACGGTAGAGATACACGAGCAGCAAACGGCGATGGATCTCTCGAAAATTTCTCCGTTATCGCTAAAGCGGGTAGTCTGCTACGTATAATGCAGCTCCGTTTGCGAAGGAAGCACGATGACAACGATAATGCACTTCCTTTATTAACTTTCGAGGAGTTAACGTTTTTCGGCTCGCCGTGCTTACACCAGTTTACTGGATTCTCTCTCCGAAGATAGGGTAAGGCGGATGCTGGAAATTATTTATAAATTGCCGGTTTATGGAGTTCTGCTGCGATAAATTCTAACCGCGAACAATGTTAAAAGTAATCGCTTTAATAATGGTTGATTTACGATATACACCGAGTAAGGGAAATTACAAGAAATTGTAATGCTATAAATTTAATGTCAGATGGATTCCCGATGCAATTAACATTTTTAATTGATGAAAATAGGCTTTTAGAATCACTTTTAATACTTAGATCTTCGATGCCTGTAACATTTCAACAGCTATATTCTTGTGTCTCTCTTTATGATTTTATTTTCATTATATTTTGGATACCAACATTGAAAAAGTTAATTCTGTAAATCGTGTTCGTTGATTTTGTTTTATTAAAGCAATACAAAAAAATTATTATGTTATGTATTAATTAATAAATTTATGACAACATTGATCTACATCTATCAAATTGCAACCTATTTATCAAACTCATAAATACATAATATAAAAACAGGCTTCCACGGCCGGAGTCAGTTGAAACTAAACGTGTTCCGGGTTTGAACCGTGTTATGTCGTTGGTTAAAATAAAACTCGACGTTTCACCCACAATCGTATGGGGCTTCTTCAGGAGAGTGATGGCAACAGTTAGCACGGTAACTCAACGTGTGAACCACGCCAGAGGCGAAACCAACTGCTGCAGTTGGTTTTCGCCTCTGGCATGGTTCACATGCTGAGTTACCGTGATCAACTGCCTCCCGCTCAGTTAATTTCGCCTCTGGCGTGGTTCACACGTTGAGTTACCGTGCTAACTGTTGCTACCACTCTCCTGAAGAAGCCCCATACGATTGTGGGGGAAACGTCGAGTTTTATTTTAACCAACGACATGACACGGTTCAAACCCGGAACACGTTTAGTCATAAATACATGTTTATTAACTGAGTTTGTGAGAAGCGAAACAAATTTTAGAGATTCTTCATTAGAGAGTAATAAATGTATGCTTTATATCAATAAATCCGTTTATTGTATGTAGTGTATATATGAAAGTATGTGCTCATCAATATACTAAACGGAGATTTATTAAAATGATAAATTCGTTTATTGGATCAATTTTGATAAAAAAATTGTTACATTAACACACTTTTTTGTTTAATGTAAACTCTTTCAATTAATCGATTGTAGGTTTTTGTTCTCTATTTGCACATTCACATTTTGCGTTATTAGCAAAAGACACACTAATTAAATGCACAAAGGGCAAAGTCCTTTCGGAGTCTCACACCTCTCAGAGTTATCTTGAAATTTACAGGACGCTCTAAAATAAAACCGGATATCTTTACTGTTCGACGAGGAACACGAACAAAAAACAACGACGAAATCTTCTTCCGTAATCAAGAAGACCGTCTCCCGGCACGTAAGATGAAATCAAGTGTCCGTTTTTACAACAGATTTTGTGCAGTATGTACGCAGACTGTGAAGGGAAACGATCTTCTCTTTTTCTTCTTGTCGTTAGTAGTGTATTTATTTTGTTCGTCCCCGGTCGCTAAATAGGATCAGCACACAAACAACTTTAGCATCCTCCTCGTGTGCGGTATAGTCAAGCGTTCGAATTAACTAGCGCTGCAGCCCTCCCTGATATCTTCTCCTCGCTTTAGTCTGGAAAATCCCTTGCGGGAAAGGGATGCCGATCTTAAATTGCGTCGACGTTCTCGTCGCGGTAGGGGTGAAGAAGTACTTCCGGATGCTGGACGTTAAGATTTCCGTCTCGGCGGAAGAACTGTTTGCCGGGCGAAACACTGGCGGACGGGCGTTTGTTTCTTTGAAGTTTGGTTTACTTTGCGAACTCTATCGAATGTTGTCCAAAGTATAAGAGGAAAGTTAAACGTTAAACTTAATGAATAAAACATTCTCATATTGAAAATTAAACTTGCGATGCTGTGAGAGGACAATCCGTATCTTAAATATACTTCTGTAGTTCCCTTTACGCTGTTACTAATCTCCAGTCGCTTGCAAAAATATTCATTTATACAAATTTGCAGAAAAAATTAGGAGAAAGAGCAGAAAAAATTAGGAGAAAGAGCAGAAAAAATTAGAAGAAAAAATGACGTCTGCACTCGGAGAAAACGAATTCGTCAAAACAACAAAATATATTCTGTTAGAGGTATTTATTTCAAGCAAGTGGCTATTTATTCAACTTAGTGCATTTTTTACTTGCTTCAATCAAATATTTGGTTGCGTCAAAATGATTTGTTTGAAGGAAACCTTTGAATAGTCATACGTTTCAGAAAAGCTATCTGAATACGAGATGGGATCCGTATTATTGGATAATGGATTCGATCGGATGAAGAATCCGAATACAAGATTCTGGATTCTGGCGCATCCGAGATTTCGGTTAATGGATCCGGGCAACACCAAGATCCAGATATGCGGTTAGTAAATTATCCGGATCCAAAATGATCATGATCCAGATAATAGCTTTAGTTTTGACATCAGTCTGCTCAATTCAGGAAGATCAAAAGAAATGACTTTGCTGAATTCTGTGGATACACCAGGTATAAAGTTCTAGTCATCACTGTTGGTTATAGTTGACATTGCTTCCTCTTTTTCCTATTTTTTTTTAAATACTAAATCAAATTTTACGGATTATAAAGCTCGGCAGATAACAATGCAGTTCCATTTAATTTTCGGAGTATACATTTCGCCGTATCACTTAATTTCGAACACAATGCTCGCAATAGAATCGGTAAAACTCATATGAACGTAGCTTACTAAATTTTCTTGTCATTCTTTCGACGTAGATGCGTATGTGTTTATATAAAAGATGGTCTGTTGTATTATGTAGAAGAGGCAAATGGTGCATTAATTTATCACATTCACTGTCCACGGTTTTATGAACGCGCGTATCTAAAATGAAAATCCTCGAAATGAAAGAGTTGCACATATCCGCAGGTTAAAATATGCGTGTGATTACAACAGACCGTGTTTAGGTTTAATTTGATTAAAAACTCTACGCCTCAACGGGGTGAAATCTCATTTCATTTCGTATAAAATTTTATACCGCAGGTGCAGGGTGGAAAATTAATATCTTCCGAAGATGAGGAATTATTTTCATGAAATTTTGCCCCGGTTAACAGTTGCTATATTAACAATGCGAATTGTACGTACTTAGCTGTCTCTGGTATTCGGTTTAATAAAATTCTAATTACGATACTAGTTTCAAATTGCATTGCACTCAATTTTTAAAAATGTACCTGAAATGTGCTTGATTTGCTTTTTCGATTTTCAGTGTTTCAATTAAATTGTACAAGCCTCTAATTTCGATTAATAAAATATATAAAATATAAATTAAAATAATTAAACGATAAAATTCGGCATGTTTCATTCCTCGCTGTTTTTAAACGTGAAGGACAGTGCTGAGTATAAGTTCAATCAGTAGCAAATATCTCATTCGTTTTGCTCTTTTTAATTGAATTACGCGAATCGTAAAACACATTTAATTGTATAAAACCAATTTATATCTGACGTGTTTCAATTTTGAAAGGGCGCGGTAACATGGTTAATGGGTTCGAACAAAATCGTCGATGGTTTATGTATTTAATTTCGACGCAAGAGTTGTCAGTATGGCTTTGGACCTGGGGTGTCCACGGCCCATGCAGTTTACGGTTTTTTGTATTAGATTTTTGACCATATTAATAATAAACAAATTATTGTTGCCATTTTTTGCGATCTGTATAAACAAAATGCTTTAGACAAGTGCAACTTCGTAAACTTGAAAGGTATGGCTTTAGAAGTGGAGTTAACACTCGTATTTAGCTGATCGCCGTTAATATGTGCGGCTGAGAATCGGTATGAACTACTGAAGTGGATGCTGGCTTGGGGTAGATCGAGCAAGTTCGGTTGCTGTCCAGAGGCTTGTTATGCTCTACATGCAAGAACAATATATTTTGCGCTTTTTGATTCCTTTGTGAATAAGTTGCGTTTCGAAAGACTGTCTTTAACTGATGTCAACTTTCCCTTCACCTATCTAGTTTAACTTTTCAGATAACTGAAATAATTTGGAGACTTTTGGAAAACGCAATAGCTGATAACTTAAACACCTTACATGCTAGAGTGATGATTCAAATTTGCCTCGGCTAGGAGTTTCTTGGACTATTCAGAAGTACGCCGGCAACATTGTATGTAAACTGAATTCTACCTAAATCTCTGCCAGTTTGATTTGTGTTATTGATAGACATTTTGAACTGTTTTTACAAGCACTATATACAAATGTTTGTTAGTTTTACAAAAAACGTAGTTCTTATTTAATCATATAATTAGTAATACCGCAATATTAATCAAAATCACAAGATAGAGGAGATCAGCGTTATGCAGTTTTGACCTTCAGTAGAGAAATTATAAATTTTTTGATCTATCGTTCCTTAGTTCCCTCCACCATTCCTCGTATTTCTTCACATCCCGTATAACCTAAATATTGATCAACTTATCTTTCGAAGAATTTGGGTTTTCTGGTTGAAACCGCGTCGTAATTGCATGAGTCTACCGACGTTTCGCTGTCGTGGCATGGAGGCTACTGCATGTTGTGTCGCCTGTGACGTGGAATTCTCTAAAAGAAAGCAACGCCCGCGGAAATTTATAACAACATATCATAACAGGAAACCAACCGGAAAACCACAAAAATATCACAATTAGAAAAATATGAATCTGGTTGCTTTTGTATACTTTTTGAAAGTCAGGCATAAATGGAAATATCAATTTTAAGCGTTACATGACGTATGGCTAGACGTTTCATATACATACAAATATAGGCTTTATCCTTCGTTATACAATATCTATCGATCCATGCAGTTAGCTCTTTCCTCATTTCGCAAAGAGCAAGCATCGAATTAGATATTTATTATGCCGGATTTATCCTAGCGGAAGCGGATGAAAGATCGAGTGATAGAGCGTACGCAACGCTTTGTTATTATCTTTTGTCATTTCGGACTTTTTGCAGCAATACTTGGCATTACCAGTTTTGTGCGCTTTAAAGACCGAAACACAGACTTAACAAAGGAACAAATTTATTACTGATGTAGACAAGCTGCTGAGGAACGTGTTCATTCGGTGTAAGATATTGCAGCGTTTTCCGCAAAATTAATACAGTGGAAATTCATCTGAACGTGAATAATTCGAGTTGTTAGTTCGGATAACGAGAAAAATTATTATTGAAGCGTGAAATATTCTTTAGAAAGATAGAAAACGAATAATAAAGGTTTTCCAAAGATGCGGAAATTATGTTAAGGGTCTCTTTCCAATAGTCTTCAAATTGAATTCGTTATTTTAACTGGGTGTAACATTATAGAAAGGAAAAAATAAGTTCATTGTCGCAGGAATAAAAAAAAGGGCTATCTTCTTATAATCTGCGTACTTAATGAGAACATAGCCCTTCCTTTTCATAAGATGATCCGTTTCTGACAAAGAAAGTTAAGCAAACGTTCGCGGCAGATGGATTACCAAAGTGAAAAAGATCTTGAACTTAGGAAGCTTGTATTTTTCAATTAATTTCATAGAGATCGAACAAATAGCAGTGCTATGGGTAATATTAACCTGATATTGATCATACTAGTCTTATCCTACTGCTCTCAAAAACAGGTAATAGAACATGGACAATATATTGAGTTAATGGCTTTTACCGAGCTTTATTATAATATTTCTAAGCTTTATTACGCGAGCGGATTGATAAATTAAATCTCCAACTTTACAAAATAAGAATAAGAAAATACAAAAAAATTAAACCACTCTTAGAATGAAGTAAATTTATTGTACATAATTATTTTTCCACATAATCACCATTTAGTGTAACATATTTCTCCAAACGCTCGCGACTCCATTTTTCATTCCGTCCATGAAAAAGCTTTCTTGTTTACCGTTGATCCAATTCCAGTCTTAACTTGAGTGTCTGATGAAAAATGTTGACTTTTTAATACCTCTAAAAATCTTTGGGTACCAAATCAGGACTGTATGGAGGGTACGAAATCGTGAATTTCGTTTCGTTGCTGCAATGGTGGCAGACAATGTTGTGGTGTAACACAGAATTCGGTCTTTCCGGCTTCCAGCTTCCGACTCTACATACGTGTTCGTAAAGCTTTGCATTATCTTATTGAATTACATCCCTTCGGCAGATTTTCGGTATGCATCCCAGAAAGCAGTGAGCATAACTTTCTGTGCTGACAGAACTTTTTTGCCACTGCCAAGTAATTTCACGTACCGTAATCCTAAGTTTAACAAAATAATATTTCAGTATAGGCGCTTAAAAACTTACGAATCCCATTTTCCAAGGGACGGTGTTATAATAAGTAAAAAAGTAATGTAATAGAATGTTTATATGGTTGAAAGTAATTCGTATTTCTGATGTTATCGATCGAATTAATTCATTTGCCGTAAATTTAAAATGAAATTAATTTAGAAAATATTTCGCTTGATAAAAAACGGTATTCAAATATTCAGGAACACGGCTTTTAAATGAGAAAGACGGGCAACATAACAAATTTTAGTTTGCCAGAGGAAAAATTGTATTTACCTCGAGGAAGCTTTCAAAATGTTTGAATTCCACGCTTCCACGTTCTTTTTTTTTCAATTTATTGCCGGAATAAAATTCTAATGAGAATACTTTGCAACCAACCCTGCACTCCCTACGAAACTCCAGCACGAATCGATCAACAGAAGAAAAACGAATCAGAGTGATGGAGACAAGCAATTACTTAAAGTGGGGCAGGTGGACAGGCGGAGGTGAGTTTTTTAACCTAATACATTGTTCAGAAAAAGTAAAACGAAATGTCTTCGATGACCCTTTTCCAGAATTCTGTAATTTGTGCGGTCGTACAACAGTTTATAACATAAAAAAATACGAAATCAACACATGATGTAAATTAGGTTTAAAGGTGCTTGTTTCATTTTTATCGGGAAATCCATCGATATCCAATTTTAAGCGGTTTTAGATTTTATGCATACGGAACTAGTGCGTATTGGCCTACTTTCCTCCTCAAAATCCACAATCAAATTGAAGAGGACTTTCGCAATAAATACATATTAGGTTTCCAATCTACGGGACCCGATCGTTCCCGGGTTTATCGGAATGGAAATTACGGAATAGCGTCGCTCCTCTAAAACCGCGTGTAACCTCGAATTTTATGCGTATCGCTCTTATACGTAGCTTTACTGTCATGCGTCCGTATTTTCCCATTGAAAAGCTCGTAGTTTTCCATTGCCGAGCTCTGTGAGATCAAGTGGAGTTGCGAAAGTTCACGATCGGGCAAAAAACTCGTCAAAATATATCGACAGATGTATGAAGTGGCCATAAAATTTAACCCAGCAGTCGGGAGTTTAATTGATTCATTCTGTTTGGGCCCTGAAGCTGATTCGCTAATAGGACGAAGTAAATTTTTAATTTATCGCCATGGAATAATAGGTAGTGTTTTGAGCATTTCCATTTGAAAAATCGATTGGATTTCTCCTTCTAATTAATTGAACCTTGCGACACATCACATGTTTAATGGCATGGGATTTAGATCTTTTTGGTGATTGTTAAGTGATAGTGACACGTATATCAAGAAGCACATTTGCTAACCAGCTTCTTTCTAAATTCTGTCATCAAGTTGGGAAATACTCTTCATGGTAGAAAATTCGCATAAAGGTCGTTATTTAAGCTTTGACTAACGAGGTGCTTGTGCCAGTGGGAAGGGCAGGTCGCAGTTTCTTAACAAATAAGACCTCACTTGGAATTATTTGTTGCTAATTTAATTAATCAATATTTGCCAGTTAACTACGCAGTTTGATAGTTTGTTACAACAAATGCCTTGTTTTGAGTACGACGTCTTAACAATCGGCGGAACTTGGTTGGTGCCAAACATTACTTCCACGACTATTCGGGTGGATGAAAATAATTTATTGAGGAGAGATCGTGCTGCACGCGGTGGTAGTGTTGGTTTGTATATAAGGAATCGTCAATATCTTCGCGTTTTGCAGTATTGAACAATTATGGATATCGGTTGATGGAGGACTCACGGCGCTTGTTGTTGGTGTCTTTTCTGTTGAATGATTGAGTCCTCTTTTGCCTACTTTTTTGCCATTACATGTCAGATTAGCATGTTTTGACGATCTAAATATTGACTTATAAAAACCTGATAACTTTGGTTTTAGTTACTTGCTGGAGGCACTTAAATCGTTTGGTTTTCAGCAGATAATCACGGAGCCGACACGTATTATTATCACTACTGCTTCCCTTATTGACCTTATTATGGTATCAGACTGTTGCGTTCGGTATTCGCAATATTGATTACTCGGATTACGAGCCAGTGCACTGTGCTGGGAATTCTAATTTTCAGGAGCCGCGGTCAGTTGCTTATGGACGATCTCGATCCAAATGTACTTCAGCAGCATCAGTAGGCTCTCGATTTGGATGATATGTCAAGATTCTTTCTTTTCGGTTGATAGAGTTGCCAGAGTTCGTAGGGCTGAGTGTGTAAGGATCACAGACGTTACAAAGGAAAGTTTCTAAAAACAAGAGCTTCGTATGACTGCGAATATTACAAAGAACTCAGAAACTACGCAAGACAAGCTAATAATTGTGAGAAGAAGGCTCATCATGAATTTACTTTTTCAAGTCAAGGAATTTGCCGAGTAAAAATGTTAATAAACAATAGCTTGTCCATAGATCTTCAATGAAAAAGTTGTTTCTCTTGTGTTATCTATTTATAAACACAGCATTATCCAACAGTAAAGCAAAGTTTTGAATTTACATTGAATAATTCTACATTATTAACAATAATTTTAACTTAGTCAATTTACGTTTCAGCATATCAATGGCTTTTCCCTTTTATACACACTTTTAGCTCCATATTTTGTCGCTACATTGCTGTCAAAATGTCGCACATTTCTTTTCCTCATACACTACGAAAGTTTTCGAGATATTTCTATTCCGCGGAGGCCGCGAGCAATATGTTACACTCACCTTCCTTCACTTTTTTCATCCTCCATAATCACCCTCATTCGTCTTCTTTCCAATATGCATTACCTAGCTCCGCATTTTCATTACTGTCGCAAAAAATTTGTCTCGGCCGTCTCCGGCCGATACAGTTTATAGCCCTCACTACATGAATTTTTATCTGGTTTTTATTCTCCGGTAGGCACTTTTTGGTAATTCATTGCGGGAAAATTTAAATGTCGTGTTATTTTTAAACGAGATCGTTTTTACGATTAACTGTATTTTAGAAGGGTTAAATATTTGATGTGTGGGAGGTTCTGGGGTTGAAAAACAACAGAAAAAGTAATAAAAGGTCAATTAATTAACTTGTTTTTCGAGGAAATGCTCGGATAGGTGAATTTTATTTTTTTTTAATAAACATTTTTGCAAATTTCTCTCATTTCTGGTTCTTACATAATGGCATAATCGACAATTTTTTTTAATAACAACTTCCGTTTTTTATATATTAAATAAATGAGTAAATAAAAAAAATCACCAAAACCATTTTTTCTTCGTTTTCTACTTGTCAATACCGTCCAGCATGTATCGTTTCGCCGTCGACATTTTCAATGTTCCGAATCCTATTTGCTTTGTGTTTGAAGTCGGCTCCGTATAGGAAGCAGCTACTTATAGGAGTAAAAGGTACAAAACATCGACGACTCGGCTAACTTGCCAACATAAACCTGACGCAGCTTTTGTAACTCTATATAACCCCGACCGTTTATGGAAATAGCAGATCAGGTCAGCCTTGTGCAATCGTAAATCTTATACAAAGGAAATAGACCCACTTTTTGAAATTAGAAAATAAAGTTTCCCGGGGTCGTGGAAAATAACCGTTGTTTAATTAGAGGATATTGGCAAACTATACCTATGAGCTAGGTTAGTCGATGTGTAAGCTCTGCGACAAAATAAGAGCAATAATCTCTCTATTTCCAATTTATTCACGGTCTATTTTGATATTTGTGGATATACAGGGTGATTGATCCAAAGACTTACTTTGTCATACTTTCTTTCTTATGACATTTTTCGTTTCTTCATCTGCAAATAACGTAATGTGGGTTTCACATGTCTATTCTATTATGAATTGTTTAAAGGTGGGAACATGAGCATCTAATTGGACGTGTTTCTGAAACAAATATCGTCAAAATAGAAGTTTACAAGAAGTTTTTAAATGCAAAATCGCAGAAAATTCTGCATTTTTCATAAATTCTGAAGCTTCAAGTGTATATGTTAACTCTAAAGCTAGAATAGGCAATATCAGTAGTTTTAAGTTTTTATAAGCGAATACTAGAAGACACTATTAAGATTTGATATTACTAATTTCCTAAAATTTTACATTTGTTATTGATGAAGCAGTGACAACACAAACGCTTGAAGAAAGTAATTGTGCGAAAATATGGAAATTTCACGTGAATGTTTTCGTTGGGCGAAGGTAAAGGACCAACACAACAACAATGCCACGAATCGCTTGGTTCAACTTTTGGTAACGAAACACCATCAGAAAGGACTGTTCACAACTGGTTTGCAGAATTTTGTCGTCGACAGTCAGTGTTCGTTAGTCGCATAATTTAACCAAAGTACAAAAAAGGCTCATGGCAACTGGTGTAAGGAAATGCTCAATGTAACATCGTGACATGTGGCGAAACTTGGATATGTTAGTACGAGTCGAGAACTAAGCAACAATCAACTATTTGGTTCTTTCCAGATGAACCCAATCCAACAAAAGTTGTTCGTTCATGAATTTCTTTTGAGAAAATTATTGCAAGAACAATAATTGTTGACTGGTATATTTGTTTGCCAGAAGTTATTGATGAAATCAGGAAAATCGGGAGAAAGTCGCATCATCCTTCATCAGCACGTTAAATAATTGGTTGTTTGAATTAACAACGTTTAATTGCCCATATTTACCTGATTTATCGCCTAAGAACTCCTTTTTGTTCCCCAACATCAAGCAAAACATGTGTAGGGTCGATTTTTATCACCTCAAGAAGCTGTTGAAGCTTTCAAAAACCATGTTTTGGAGATATCTTTAGTGGAGTGGAGTGGAAGAAAAAATGTTTCGACTCTTGGTTTGAACGCATGCAACGATTTGTGGCAACATTCTTTTTTTCATTCATTGAATCAAGTTTCAGTGAACATATGATTCGACAATGTGTGTTAATTAAAACCAAAAACGATACAATTTACTTACCTAACGCAACTATTTCAAGTTCTATAAAACGTTAGAATCTTAATTATGTTTTAATACATCTTAATTAAATAATTAAACAAAAGGGTTATGTATGTACCTTGTTTTATGTTAATAATTTCATAACTTTCAATGCTGTAGTATAAAAAATTATTATGGTTTCATATAAAAATGTGGGAGTTATTTAATGTCACAATTTTGGTCTGAAATGTGTAATAAAGGTATCTATAAACCTGTTGATAATTCGCCAAATGAAATACTAATATAATGGCTGCTATTAAACTTTTATATCTCGAAAAGTAAAATATTTATATTTGTATTAAATAAATAAGTTATCTCTTAATAACAAAATATTATACTGCGGATTTTTATAGACTAACAAACCTCATGTATGAAAATCATTCATAAAATCTCTAACATGCCATCCAAGTGACAAACGTTCCCCGAACTAACTTGAGAAGTACTACAAACGCGGTGCAGAAATCCAATACCTCACGTCCTCATGCAAATTTAAAATTAATAGCGTGCCTAACCCTTCTTTGAGGCGTGCTGGAACTACGGATATGTGAGGAACAAGGGAGCTGCGCATAAAAAATTTACAACCGTTACAGAAGTCGTCTTCTCACGTCGGTTGTGTTGGATAAAGCTGAAATATGGCTCTGCTTTTCGGTGCGGTGCGCGACTTGACGTTTATTCAACACCGTATATACCCCATACGCTATTCCCATATACCCCCAGTGAGAGAGAGGAATCTTGTCAACTACATTTTTTCTCTTTTTCTGTAAGGTTTCTTCTTCTTTTCGTGGAGACCACGCGGTCGCAAAAAAAGGAAAAACAAAAGGAATATTTTATTGTAAAACGCATAGGAAGACGCCAGACCCTTTTCTTTTAACTTTCACCGCCCAAAATTATTATCTACCGAAAGGATATAAACGGAAAATGCACGGGAAGGCGCAAAAACGTAAATGTTCGTTTCATTGAGAACGGAAGATTTAAGACGGGCAAAGTTGTTTCCTAGGTTCAGGTCCCATGCAATAATTTATTTCTCTGTTGTAAAGTTTTCGCCTTGCTACACGGGAAATGCATCACTAACATTAGCTAAGATCAAAGTTTAGTTTATTAGAGACTCTTTCCATGATTATTTCATATTATTATAATTTTAATTTTTTTTCCCATAAACAATGAAACTTATACACTGCACGACTCAATATAATGTTATAATAATAATAATGTTATAATAATTCATCATAACATCAATAGAAAAAATTTCATTTTCAAAATATCTGGCAACACTGCCTACTGTAGCAATGCCAAAGCGTTATGCATACAGATAACACACTAATGGTTGTACGTTTGCAGTGGTAATTAGGTAACTTGTTTAATTTCTTATTTTTAACGTTGCGATAAACTTGTTTAGTGTTAAAAATGACGAAAAATACAAACAATATTCTTAGAATTAATTTTAAAGTTAGCTTACTTACCTCTTGCCCTCGGTTTAGTCAACAGCTTGGTCACAATGTTATCATAAGCTGATTCATCAGCTACTCCAGAATCCTTGACCAACTTCTCCTTCACTGCGATGCATATGTTGTGTTGAGCTAATAGATCTTCTAGTTCTTCGAAAGCCTGCAAGGAAGATACGTGTTTTAAGAATTGCTATAGTTTCTGGAAACATAACCAAAACTTTAATTATGTAAAGCGTCAAGAGTTAATTAAAGGGTGAACGTAAATAGTAGATTAGTGATGAATCCATTGCAACGGGTTCTAATACAAGATGAAGAAAGGTTACAGCGTAATGGGGTTTCTTCCGGGTTGAAGATTTGTTGTGTTATTCAGACTTAATGCGCACCGGTGCAAGAAGCACAAGAATCATGGGATAAGAAAGAGTATTAGCAGCCATTAGGTTTTTTTTTTTTTGGTATGGGAAATTACCAAAGAGGTGTGGGTGAAGAGCAGTTGTTGGCAATGCGTAAGACGTTGTATTCAAATCCAACTTCGTTCCACAGTCTATTGTATTCTTCTTTTTCAAATTCAAATAAATTTCTATGTCAGTAACTCGTGATAGGCTTCAATGATTGAAAGTAATTGTTACTGTACACTGACTAGGCAATGTTCACGTCCTGTTTTCTATTACAATATATGTATAAGAAGAGCAGTCGTGTATATGTAGATGATAATGATAAAACACTAGGAGATGAACGCAAAGCGATTCCTTTCTTTGTAGTGTCTGTGTAACTCGGGGCATGGAGAGGACCTTATAACGATCTCTATATGCTTCCAAAGAGTTCCTATCCAGATTGACAATCCGTGTTCATATCCTGAACAATTCCTTTTTACAGATTGTTCCTTTTTCTCTACGGTTCCATTATAGCTATGCGTGTTTATCCTATACACAAAAATATGCAAAATAGCTGAACGAAAAGGGGCAAAATCGAGTAAAGCAAAAGCGAAGCGGAAAGCCGGCTCGCCAGCGTACAGAACGGATTAAAATTTGCAGCAGGCGTCTGTCAGCGCCCACCGTACGCGCCTTCGAATTGGGACCTAGCCAACGGAAGTTGAAACGAGAGAAACGACAGAAAAAGGCGTAGAAAGAAACCACTGCAAACTACAAACGTAAGTACGACAGAGGAAGTCGGATGATTTCGACTCGACCCCCAGTTCCATGGCTTGACGTGGTGTAACTTTTTATTTAGGTTTTTCGGCGTTTCGGCCCGATGGGGATCATTGTTTAATCCGGGATAAACGCAAATTTAAGTAGCCCTTTCGGCTATCTCGCTGTCTCAATTTCTACTGCACGCTTCATCTAAATACTTATTCCGGAAATTCTTTTTTATTCGCTTTTGAGCTGAGCATCTCTACACTGATGTTAGTGTACTCTATATCAAACTGCACTTTTACAATCTTTGCATCCGTGTGTATCCCTTAACTTAAAAATACTTGTGAGATATCAACATGGGATGAGGATTACGTACTGTGTTCATACTGTCCGTTGCTGTATATTAGGTATTCGTGAATCCACGTTAGCAGCATATCACAAACCATTCTCTTTTCTGTATCAGAGAGCTGTTTCGTATAGAACCTTTCACCTTTTTTGTAAATCATCGTTATGCTTGATTTTTTTAATTCATCCGAAAATACTGACGTGTTAATACTTTGAATAGTTAATTTGCGTTGCTGTGTTTATTTTTCTTTGTTGCTCTCTCAAAAATTATTATGTTTCTATTCAGTTGTAAAGTAGCTGGATAATTGTAAACGGACAAGTCTACACAGACTCTCTTAAAGTTTAATTTGTTATTATATTACATATTATACCAAGAAAATGTTTTTATTTTTCGGGTCTTTAACGAAGGCGATTTTTAATCTACTTTATGGTGCCTACCAGTCTGTAGACGTTAAAAGGACATTAGAAAGGGTGATAACGGTAATAAGTTGCCTTTAGAAGTGCAATTTAAGCCAATTATGATGATAAATTTTATGCTTTATGGAGCTTTAAAACGGCAAAAAGGAAATAATGTCATATGTAATTTTAAGGTTTCTTAGTTGATTAAGAAGGATTGGTAACTGATCCTAAAACAGTTTCTGTGACTGTAGATTTTCCCACTTTTGAACTGAAGTCAGACGATTTATCAGTCTAATCGGTTATTATCGTTGCTTTTTGAAGATTTGTTACATGACAAGCCTATAATTTGGTCTCCTGAAATCTCTTACTACAGCTCAGCAATATAAAAGGAACTCGTTGTGTTGTTTGGACAAATTTCACAGTTATGTGGAAACCACTAGATGCTGAATAAAGTTTATAATTACCCAGAATTGTATCTAGCTTTTCAAGCAGAAAACAGTATTTTATGCAAACACGTTTTTAATAAATACAATATCAATAGCCGAATCTCAAGTGGAAGATTGTTGTTCCAATACCTCATCGTCAAGATATTCTCAAAATAACTCAGAAACAGCAGCACATTTAGGTGTACCTGAGACTTTAGCTCATGGAAAGATTGTGGATCTAACTTACACAAAGCAGGTTCATACAAGAACGTAAATTTCCTTTTTCAGCTCATATCTGTTGATTTATTAGGAGCCTACCTGAAATCCAAAAATGGAAATCAGCATCTTTTAGAAGACAATTTAATAAATATTGTAAGCTGATATTTGATTTTAATAAATTGACTTAATTGACCATTAAAGCTGTTTAATCGTTATTATCACAAAATCAAGTTAATTCGAGATAAACGTCCTAATCCGTGATTAAATATTTTATTCACTTTTTGTAAAGGAATAGAAGACGATTACATACATTTTCGGGGATCCTAAATATTCCAAGCGCACGTAAACATTGGTTTTCATAAATTTCGTAACGCAATTCAGAATCCAGAACAATTTAAAGATTGGGCTGAACATTCGGGAAACATGCTCCGTATATTTTTGAAAAGCAGATGTTCTTCATGTGTACCTAACAATTAAACTTACCAGGTGACAAATTTGGGAAACAACTGATGATGTAGAATATGAGCGTGATTGTAGCACAACTACGAATATTTATTATATTCTTGAGTAAAAATAGTCAGATTTTTTATTAATTATTTTATTAACTTATTATTATTATATTCATTCGTGTAGATGTTCGATGGCGTTAATATCATGTTTACGTTTTATGTCAAGCGGCACCGCCTATGTTTGCAATACATCCGAGAGCGCATTTTTAGAAAATAACACCTTATCTAATTATTTGCGAAGCA
Organism: Oryctes borbonicus; assembly: GCA_902654985.2. NCBI lineage: Eukaryota > Metazoa > Arthropoda > Insecta > Coleoptera > Scarabaeidae > Oryctes > Oryctes borbonicus. The sequence continues at coordinate 3,216,831 of LR736876.1, forward strand.
TACACACACCTGAATAAATTGCATTTAGGTTCTAAGAGCGAATTATCCAATTTCGTCGGGTAATTAGGAATTTCGGAATCCAATACCCATTACATTCGCTTATCTTCATCTTTGGGCCCGAAATACGATGTTAATTGGATTCGCTTGTTGTCTGCCATCGTATTGGCGTTTAATAAGCATATTTCGACTCCAAACATGACACCTATCAGGCAAGCGACTAATAAGTGCATGACACATCGTATATCTGAGATCCGAATATAAATCAACCGTTGCTAATTTCACTAATCCATCGTGCTGGCATAGCATGAGAAGCTGTTGAATATGGATTAGTGTAATATCGTAGGCGAAATTAGAACATGCTCCAAAGAACTTGGTTATTATTAAAGACGATATACTCATACGCAGTTTGTAAGACTTGATATATGTTTTTTTTTGAGATAAATTAAACATTTACCAAACCAAACCATTAGAAAAAACCAAAATATATACAAGCATTGTGTACAATGGTATCTGATAAGTTAGATAAATAATTTATTATTAGTTTAACAATAAGGTGACTCACAATCACGTGAGAAATTTGTCACGGAATAACTAGTGGCATATTATTAATTTTTAGCGAGTATTAGCAAGATAAAAGTAGATCTGGGAGTCATGTACGTACGGGAACCGTCGAGGATAGATATGTATTACTGGAGAGCTAAGAATTTTTAGTTTTAAGCGATTATTTTACAAAGGAAATTAAATAAAACTATATTATTTATTTAAATGTAAACATATTAGATAATATAAGAGACGAAATAAACTTACATAAACATAGTAAATTTATATAATTTCGAAAAAAAGAGTTGGAAGCACTTAGTTGAAACTTTAAAACAATAAAAATCATCTTCAGGCCCAAAAATCATGGCTAGAAATGACCCAAAAGCTAAAATGTTGCAAAATTATAGATGCGGCCGCTCAAAGAATTATTAACGCCGAAACAAACCATTGATAGAAGGTGTAATAACGGTAATTTCTTCAAAATAGTTGAATTCCTGGCCGAATTTGATTTCAATATGGAAGAGTATGTCCGTAGAGTAATTAAAAACGAGGAGATCAAAGTTCACTACCATGGGAAAAATTTACAAAACGAGATAATGGCCTTGCTGTATCAAGGTGCGAAATCTCATATTATTGATTAAATAAAAAATTCCAGATACTTTTTCATAATTTTAGATTGTAATCAATAAATTTTTGGGTTCCTACCACTTGAAAGTTTCAAATGAAAACATATGTTTGAAATTATAATTGGAGAACTTAATGGGTTTAAATTTGCATTATATCAGACGGTAGGGATATGACAAGGGGTCCAGATGAGGAGCGATAAAACACGAGTGCAATCGAGAATTAAACAATTCAATTCGCGAGCATTTCATGTTCCCTGCAGTAACCACTCACTCAATCTAGTTCCTTGGAAGCCGCTAATTTCTTCAACATGGTTCAATATTTATTTTTTGTGACATCAACATTTCGATGGGCAATATTTTTAAAACATGTTAAACACGTTATGTTTGTGGTTTCAAATGGTTTGAAGTAATTTAAAATTATTAAAATTGTTCGCCTGCTGTTTTTCTAGACGCCATGGTTGTGTTGGTATTTGCTATAATAAGTCCATGAGCGTTACAATTACAAATTAAATTAATGACGTTCCTGTTTTGATTGTAGTTGAGTAGTGTGCTGAGGAGTACTGAGCTAATACCAACATAGTTTTTATTGCTCTTTATCGAATTCCACAATCTGACTTTATGATTTTCTTTTAATAGGCTCTACTTCTTGTTGGAACTTCTTTGCTCCGAATATAATGTAAATTTTTCTGAATCTTCCTTATTGCTGGATAATAACAACCAGAGTGATCATCTTTTTGCATTGATGATTTTCTTGTAAATATTCCTATATATTGATCTTTATAACGAGAAGTGCATTAATAACTACCTCATGGATAATTTTTCTCAGGTCCTAGAACTTTCTCTTAATACAGCCCCTGAGTACACTTGTTTTAAACGTAGATTAAACTGCGTCAACCTATTTAATAACTACTTACCCAACGAAAACTTAGTATCTATTTACGAGCGTATTAATGCAGCTTTTGGAGTTACTCAATTACTACATTAACATTTGTCTTCCATTAGTTGAGACATGTTAAGAATGAGTGCAATACCTGGATTGACCAAGATGTTATTTCTGCTAAAAATCATTTGCAATTTTTGAAATAAATTAGCATTAAATGGCCATATTTTAAAGAAGCTTACGTGAAATTTGAATCTTTTTACAAGGATGTTGTGTTACGGAAAGGGAAAGCTCAGGATAATTTATCCATTATATAATCAAATAATTAGTAATAAACCGATCTGGGACTTAATTAATAAGAAATCTAATAACCGATCTTCTAAAACAATAAATCAACTCAAATAATATTGATTTCAATCTCACAGATTCACTTATTAAACCAACGAATAGCTCCATTTTCCTTTCCAATATTACAGAAGCTGATACTTTTTTATACTGGCTCTTTCCAGGCTGAACAGCTCGCTTTTATGTTGTGATGGAAATATTTCTCCTTTTCCTATTAAACATTGCTTTTCTAACACTTTGCAGCCAGTACATTACCTATTTAATTTCTCTATTGATTTTCCATCTGCTCTAAAAATTGCTGTAACTACGTAGGCGACTATCCGGTAGACATTTGCGATTTTAGTCGAATTTGTTGGTTCAATTAACACAATTAACAATTTGGTTAGTTTTCATACAAATTAGTTAGTTTGTTATAGTTACTTTAGCCGTAAATACTGAAAAAACGAGATAACTAAACGTACATGGTAGAATAAAGGAGAATATCGGACACAAGGAATTAAACCAAAATCTGATAAAAATAAAAAGTAAGTTTTATTGCTTATTAAATAAGATTTGTTTATGTAATACATTTCGATTCTTGATTCTTCCCTCATCATTTTCTTCTTGCGAAAGATAAGTTACTACAAAAGAAGTTAAAGTTTCTCTAACTTCTTTGGTTAAAAGATACTCTTCATTCGTATGTTTCTTTCGGCAATGGAATAATTTACAATCTCAATTCCCTATTCTTAATAGTAAGTAAGGAATGGTGTTGTTAAGATTTACGTTGAGTGGTTTCTGCAATTTTCTACAAGTTTGTAACAAACGAAGGAAGTACCCTCCAGTGTTCCATAATCTATTTGTAATTTCGAATGAGTTTTGGAATCCTTTAATACTTCATTGTTATTCGGTATTGCGGCACTTTATATACGTTGCACATTTTCAACATCTTGATGCGCTCAAGCATTCTGAATTAAAATTAAAAATAAGACTTAATTTATTGAAAATAATGAAATACTTGTGGAACGAATTTTTAAATTTAAAACTCTCGCCACTTGGAGGTAATGGAGGGCGAGGTTAGTCGTTAGGATACAAAGAGTTTTAGACGTTACATGTATTATGAAGAATGTATGAAGAATAGGTTAGTAAATGCATATACCTAGCCGATTTTGTTGTAATACAGTAAGGCCAAGGATTTCATCACATTGCGCGATAATGTTGAATGGTGATACAGTATTATGTTTCTATAAATAGATCGTATGCAGATGGTGTTATGTCAACAATTAGATATCATTTTGTTTCGCTGTTTTCAGTTGAGTCATAAGCAATTACAACGTTTGTTTACGCGAACGAAATAGATCGTTGGTTTTGAAATTGCGTTATTAAAACACGTAACTAAATCACTCTTAAATACATTTTTTTTTATCGCAGGATAAGCATAAAACATTGTTCATTTAATGATTTCCACAACCTACATGGATATCTTTCTTACAATTACTCATAAATAACTAGAACAATGAATAAAGCCTTGAATATTACAATCAATAAACCAGCAGGACAACCACACGTAATTGAATATTCCCGATTCATCTCGAACGCCGTAGAAACGTCAAAATAAGGAAAGTCATCTGGAGTGCTACCACAACAATATTTCACGCAGGATTGGGTACGTGCATTACAATTTAGCTTTTCGGATGTGTGTTAGGTTGCGCGCACTGGGAATGATTACATGTAACTTTTGTTTACCGTATAAAAGGGGGGCAATGTAGTTTGTTGTCATCAGTTCGTGTACGAGCCGCCATTGGATTCATCGTGCGAATATTAATATCAACAACGATTTTGTGAATTCAACGATATTTCATGCAATAGGGTAAGCATAGTTCTACTGGTACTACTAATAAAAAAAATATACGTTAGAAATAATTTTTAATAATTTAATCATAAAATCGTTAACGCTATAAAATGTAATACAAAGAAAATTTCCGATAATTTTAGAGCATTAACATCGTGTTATATAATATATTCGTCCATTCATAGATATTTAATAAACTGTAAATTGTATTTAACTTTCACTTTTGTGGTTCCATGACGTGTCATAGCCTCCGTATTACATTTTCTTTGTGTTTTTGTCTAATCACCATCAGGGAAGTGTATGCAACTTAAAATACATGCTGTACTAACCATGGAGATCTATATGTACAGCTAGGGCAATAAAAATTCGGACAAGTTTATATGTTATTTCGTAACTATTTGCTTGTCATGTATATGTCAATTTTCAATTTGTCGTTTCTAAGGCATCTTATATAATATTAAAAATAATCTACTCACGAACAGAAACGCAATTATTTGAAATAGAAATCGTATTATGGAACATATAATCTGTAAAAAAAGAATACAAAGGTTTAAATTAATATAATGCACGGAATTACACAAAAACTTTGTATGGTAGGCATGTTTATTAGCCGATTCTGCAGTAATCATAACATACAAATTGTAGTGTTAGTTTGCCTTGCACTAATTTCGCATTACCCTGTATGAACATCACTTATACGGGATATTTCACGGAACTCGTTGGTTAAAAGTTTTAATGATGACAATGCTGAAATTTTGGAAAAGGTACTTGACACTTCTGGTTGAGCGGGAAGTGGTTACCAACTTTCTTGACATCAGCTTGATCGATAGGATACATTGCATGTAAATAATTTCAATTCGGGCACCTTAACCTTAAAGTCAACTGTTTTCGAAATGTGTACCGGCTCTCGTCGAAGACATCATTAAAACATAACTAACAATAAAAACGTAGGCTTCCACGGCTAAAGTCAGTTGAAACTAAACGTGTTTCGGATTTGAACCGTATCATGTCGTTGGTTAAGATAAAGTTGGTTTTCGCCTCTGGCATGGTTCACATGCTGAGTTACCGTGATCAACTGCTTCCCGCTCAGTTAGTTTCGCCTCTGGCGTGGTTCACGCGTTGATTTACCGTGCTAACTGTTGCCATCACTCTCCTGAAGAAGCCTCATACGATTGTGGGCGAAACGTCGAGTTTTATTTTAACCAACGGCGTGACACGGTTCAAACCCGGAACACGTTTAGTTTTAATTATAACTAACAAGTTTCGTGAAATATCTTATACTGTACATGGATGCAATGTATGATGATGCACGATTACAAGGTTTTAAATTGCAGGGCACATATTCTAATGCTGCTTATTCAACTCATTAATCAATTTCTTCTGCAGTACACGTAACACGAAAATCAAGTCATGTTTCGTGTATTTATTGCTATAGTAAATGGATGTTTCTCAAAAATTCTTGAACGGGATTCGGTACACGTTTACGATCAGAATATTTTTTTTT
>LR736876.1:3222563-3272499 GCA_902654985.2 Oryctes borbonicus
GAAACTCGGTTATAACATTGCATATTATTAATTAAACCGGTAGATGCCGATATTAAAGTGTATTTATTGTGCTGGTATTTTAATACTATTAGAGCCTTGCCGCGGACAGGTACGTAGGTAATTCCCCGAAATCGGAAAGCGAAATTCCCGCGTACAATTTTGTATACCATTATTCATTTTAAACTAAACACCGGACGACTTTCGTTTGCGCTTATACGTTAAGCAATGCAAATGAAACGAGCCAGCTGGTTCGCTCTAATATTGAATTATTTATGCATTAGTTTAAATTTATTATAGGACGACAATGACAAAGCTTCTTGTTTCTGTCAAAACCGTTATATTAAATTACAAACTGTTTTAGGGATATTCGAGTAATTTTCGAAGCAGATTAAGAGAATTTTGTTTTGGTTATTCAGAGTAAATTTGTGTAAATTAATAAATTTAAATTAGGCTATTAAATTGCAAAAAAAAGTAACGTTGTTTCTAACTAACCCATTACGTTTCACTGGCTTCATGTGTAACACGTACAATAAGAAATATTTACGAACAAGAAGCAGGGGTATTAGTTAGATAGGAGCATTTCCTTCGAAGGATTATTGATGTTTCGTTGGCGATGTAATTGATTGCTTAAAATAAAACTACTTTTGTTTGATATAAATCCTTATTAATTTGTTTGATATTAACCCTTATTGGCTTTAAATAGCACTAATTGCAGGACGCTCTGTTAAACTCTAATTCTTTTCGCCAGTTTTACATCGACAACGAAAAGATGCCACTACATCGCGATGATTCCGTCGTATTCAAAATCTTCTTGAACGATAGCAGTGTTGTAGAGGTGAAGAAGTTCGTCGTAGATGGCGACACCTCTGTAATAACGAACATCATTTTCATCAAGGAGAAATTACAAACTATTTTCCCCAAGTTGCGCGAAGCTAACTTCAGAATAACATGGAGAGGTAAGTTCTGGAGAAAGGAAATATTACTTTTGAAAAATTATTTGTAATTTCTGCTATTATTATTTTTTTTTATATTTCTTTGTGTTGCAGATGCTGAGGGTGACGATATCACCTTGGAAAACGATGAAGATCTCATCATGGCTTTCACCGAGATGGATGGTCCGATGAAGATACTTTACGTCACTGTTTTGGGATATCAATTGCCGAATAATGAAAGTAAGTGTTTAATTTTTTACGATTACTTTTTTGTATGTGAGTTTTTTTCTTTATTTAGCTGCTACCCCTAACATAATTTGCGACGTCTGCGAAAAAAAGATCACCACGTACCGTTACAAGTGCTTGCAGTGTTTCGATTATGATCTTTGTGGCGATTGCGAGCATGCAGGACATCATTCCCATCACATGATGTTGCGCAGCTCCACGCCGGATCTCCCATTCGCCAGATGCAGTCGCCGAATTTTCGATCAGGTTAATAAGGCTGTAAGGAGGGCCAACCACGTTGCCTACAAGGAATGCAAGCGAAGATCGAAGTGGGATAAGAAGAGAGGCGATCAATGCCATGCCGATAATTGCGACGAAGATAGGAAGGACGAGCAGAATCCTAACAATAGTTCAGGGGGTTGTCATTTCCATGAATACGCTCCTCACATGTAAGTTTCCTTTTGAGCTTTGAGAGCCGTCGTTTTTAGTGTTGTTGTGACTTATAGTTCGCCTTTTATCGATGCTTTCACTAACGCTGCTGCTGCAGCTGCTGGTGCTGCGGCGAATGCTGCAACTAACGCCACTGTTCCTCCGCAACAAGCAAAACCTTCTGGACAATCAACAGAGAGTGGTTCAACCGACTATAATGCATTTCAGTTCATGGAAACCGTAAGGAATGCTTTAAGTATGTTTGGTGAGTGCTGTTAAACATTTAGCATTTTCCGTTATTTAATATATTAATTTTACCAATCCTGTAAAATTCTGTGATCTAGAGGTATTTTCTTGTTAAATATATTTTAAAACTTTTGTAGCATTCCCACAACAACCTCAACAACCTCCTAATCAAACCACGAGTAATCAACCTCCCCAATCAGGAAGTGGAGATAGCAGACGTCAATCTCAGCAAAGCCAAGACACTGCAACTCCGAATTCTACAAACGGAGTTCACATCGATCTTACAAAAGCTGTTCCAGATGAACCGATGGATGTTACCGGTTCGCAAAGAGAATCCGGTTGGACAATCTTGAACCGTGAAGAGCAGACTATGTCGCAGCAAACTCAGTACCCTGTTCTCACTCCGATAGTTGTTCCTGTTCAAGCTCAACAAGTTCCCCAAGCACCACCTCAGGTACAACCCCAAGTATCACCTCATACACCATTCCAGATGTCACCTCAGGCACCACCGCAGGTACTACCGCAACCTCCTCCTCCACAACAGCAGAATACGATTTATCCTCAACTTTTCACGCAACCGCCGCTACGTGCTCAAATTCAAGGTAAAGTTCAAGCCAAAACTTGAACATTTTTGTTTGACGGGATTTTCACAACTTACAGATCCGAGGATAGCTTCTGGATTGGCACGTTTGATGGAGATGGGTTTCTCTGATGAGGAGACACTTATTACCTTGTTGAAGAGATTCAACGGCAGCGTTGATGAGGTTATCAGGTACATATTCGAGAGTAAGGGAAATAATTGATACTTCCCTTTGTTATTTCAATTTTCTTATTATATCCTAATATTTGTTTAGTTACAATGTAAAAGAAGTATAAGATGTATTCTATTATCTTTATCATACTTTAGAATGTTTTAGATTTTGTTCAGTTCTTGTAGGATCTTAAGTTTATGTATCTCTTTTATTGGTGTGAAATAAAAACGTGGGTTCAATAATATTGTTGCTTTTTCCATTTTTACCTTTTCCGAACGCATAGACGAATCATCATGTATTGTACGGAAACATTTAAAGAAATTTCCAAGTTTTAAAGCAGAGATTAATTTAATTTAAATTGGAATTAAGAAGAATACTGCTTAAATTTATTAATTAATTTCTATTGCGTATACCTTTACTAGATTACTTTGTTTTTAATAATTATTATTATTAATTAACACCTAACGACACAGACTATGCCTTGCGACGCACACTTACAAATTTGGGTACCTATTATTTCCTATTTTTATAGATTAGATAGTTTCGAAGAGGCGATACATATTTCAAACTCAGTGCAGTGGTTGGAGTAGCTGTGCCTAATGGTATCCAGTATCAAAGATATTGGATTAAGTAAAAGCGAAGTAGTGTGTGACTAAAGTGTGTGTGAATAAAGTGACAAAAGTGTTTTCATTTTCTTGCAGAAGAGGTTTTAATCTAAAAAATTCCGATTAATTATTTTAACAAGAATGTAAGTGTAGCTTATGAGTCAATATGGCTCTTACAAATCAGCGATTAATTAACTAAATATTAGGTGGTATTTACTGGTGCTGTTACAAAATTCAGCTTTATGTTAAACTTTTAAATCGCTTTGCTAAACACACATGAAACGGTCGTACTGCGTAATAACGAAAATTAATTAGCAACAAGCTGAATATTATATTATTAATTTTGCTTCCTAGCACATAAAACAAATTATTTCAGTATTTTGCTGAAATAATTTGTAGAATGTCACTGGCAGTAACAAACAATTGATATCAAAATAAAATCAATTAACAGGGAAACAATTTATAAGGCTTTAACGATAATAAATAACACCCACGTCCTACCAATTAACGTAATTTTAATAACTTGTTTTTAAAAATAATATACCGTGATGCGGAAACGTATAGCGCAATACAATTGAGAATTTCAGAGAAAACTTACAGATTGCGATAAAAGCCATGTGACGAGAAGATAACACGTAAAATCCTTTGTTGAAAAATAGATTTAATTTGCCTTTCCGTTTTTTATGCCGTACTATATACCTATTATGTACCCTTTAAAATCTCGTAGCACACCCTCGTGATCCCGTCGGACGACATCTATCCGTCCGAATCTTGTATAAATCAACGCGGTTATGGGCGATGCTCGTAAATTTATACACGACCCCATAAAAACATGCAGAAGTCGAGCGAGCGTCCGTATCTTCTTCGTTTTTACGATTCCCCACTTTACCTTCGACATTCGGAGAGAGAACATTGCTAACGGAAAAGTAGTTCCCGATAGCGAACTTTACGCCGCTGAAGTTCGTTTTATACAATTGGCGTCATTACAATGTTCTACAAAGAAGGAAGCGGGCTCAGAACAGAAGAAATGCGACGTGTAACTATTTATTGGTCATTAACATTCAAGTAGATTGTTTTTAGCAGTAAAAATGATGTAAAAATAGGTACTTAGTACATTTTAGAGTAAACGAAGTGAACTTACAGTTAGTTGTGTCAACTGTTCATTTAAACACAACGTTCAATTGTTAACATTAGATCTAGTTTACTGATTACTGATACTATGTTACGATACAATGTTACGGTGCTACGACGATACGCTATTGCGAAGTAACTTTTGATACGTGACGACGTTGGGTTGCCTCGTTCTGTTGCATATCTATACGCAGCTTAATGAACAGGTAAGTCTGTTCTGTCCTGAACACATCAGAAAATGCCTAGAAACAATAACCAAAAAATATAATGCTAAGATAGTTTAGCTTCCTCACGGTATTAATGGAATAATTCACGGCAAACGCAACAAAAGGAGAGAAAAAAAAACACGAATACACGGATATGTTTCTGCCTACCCGGCGTCATCAGCGTGGTTTCGAGAGTATTTTTTACCTCTACCTTCTGTCGCTGTTGCCTCACAGTTAATGCCACAACTTCCAAAACGACAAACTCGACATTTCTTGGCGCCCTCTAGTGCCAAAGAGACGCATGCCTGCCGTTCAGGAAGCGGCGACATAAACCGGATAATGTTCCCCAAACCATCCCTCGAGCAGTTCACATGACTGCTAAACACGAGTTTAGCAGTCATGTGAACTGCTGACGCCGGGTAGGCAGAAACATGTCCGTGTGTTAGTGTATTTTTTTTTCTCTCCTTTTGTTGGGTTTGCCGTGAATTATTCCATTAATACCATGAGGAATCTTAGCATTATATTTTTTGGTTACTGTTCTGTTCTGTTTAGTTTTAAATTGAAAAGTAATAATAAAACTCATAAATACTTGAGTAGCATATTGGGGCATTAATAGTAATTAGTAGCATTAATACTTTTCTTAGCTACTTATTAACTAAAATTTTTGTTTTTGTAATAACAAAAGCTGTAGCTAACATATACATCAATGTATTTTTACTTTTTCGATACTGTTTGTTTTGCCGTCCGTGTACGGTATATATTATTGACTATAGCAAGGACCTATCCTAGATTTAGTCCGATTATTCTTTAACTTAAATGGATGTTTAGATTTTACTGCGCGAAAAGCGGTTCCTCGAAATAAAAAAAAAAACGAGAATAAAATAAAATGTTCACATGAAAACGAAAAAACCGGCAACTTTTCTTTTTTTTTTACCCAACGAAAGTCTACACGAGTATAACCATACTCATTTATTGATTCTGAAGCGGTATTATAATAGTCAATAACAATAAGCGTAGGTGCGTAACATTTCGAAAAAATGTTGCACATAGTCATCGACGTTTTCTCCGGCTAACAACAAAACACTTCAAAAGCCGTCAATAACTGCGATTCGTTGATACTAAGCGTCGCGAACACTATACTTCAGTTTATGTATACCGGCGAAGTGCTCGACAAAAAAATCGATCGACCTTGTGCTTTTATGGACAGGTTCTCCTCAATTTCGAAGCAGTACATTAACTGTTTATGGGGCGAAATGATCGCAAAAGCGTTTTCGATACCATTACTTTAACGCATTGCCATCACAGCGTTGTTCCGATATAATCGAGTGAATAAGCAAAAAATGGGAACAGTAGATGTTCTTCTTTTTGTCGATTTAACGAATTTAGCAACGGAAAAGGAAGTCGGGCGTACTAGTGCTGAAGTGAAATATAGTAGCAATGTAAAGTAATTCTACCACAAAACACTTAGTTATAAAGTCGTATATTTTGCTTCGTGTTTTATACAAAATATGATTAAATGAAGTTTCATCTAAAGACCAGAGAAAAGCACTTAAACAATTATTTTCTATTGTTGTCAAAGAAAGCTGTTCTGTGGTTTTGAAATCTTCGAATCTTACAAGTTATAAAGAATACTGCTACTTACACAGCTGCTGGATTCAAATAAAATATTACTTGATTTCCAAACAGGTTTCCGTTTTCCACGCAGGCCATAGGTTGATGCTTTTTATTTTAGCCAACTTTTAATACTTTCTGTTTATTTCTACACATATTACATCAAGTTGGTTTATCACAAGCTACTGTTAATACGTTCTGTTCTTATTTGGCTGTAATGTGTGGCACTAAGTGGATCTTCTGGACACAAGCCTGTCCTACATGGCGGCTCGTAAAGCTCAATATTGGGTCCTCTCCTTTTTATCATATTCTTGTCCTCATTTTCGCATCAGTAGAATGCATACGTATGTTGATGACATCCAGATTATGATTTGAATGGCTGCTTATTTATTTATCCACTCAATACGTACTTGTATTGAACTCATCCAAATCTGTTGATGTGCTCTCGCGTATTTTTACTTCAAGAAAAACTAAAATTTACTATTGATTGTGGAAACTAAGCGTAGTTGTGCTACTCCTCAATACTTTAATATTTCTCTTTTTGTTATGAATCAATGGTTCCTGGTTCAGAATTCATGCCGTAGATTAATTTTTGACGTTAAAAAAATTGACCGCATGCTTCACAAGCTTGTGAATGTGCGCTGATTGAATACACGTGATCGGCGGACTCAAATAATTGTAAAATTATACCATGCAAGCAGCCTGCTTATCTGTTTAATAAATGTAAATAAAATTTCCCGTCGCACCCATGTGAATAAATAAAAAGGGGAATTTGTGAACAGCGGTCAAGTCAAGTCCATGTTGTGATTTTTCTGCAATGTAGTTAATACTACATTAGCTCAAAAGGTTATTGCATTTCTGTTGCATTTGGAATACACGACCGTTCGTCATAATATGCGTTGTATCCTTATAAAGCGTATTACCGGATACGTCCGCTGCGAATGTGTACAATTGTACGTCCAGGTAATAAGCTTTATGAGGCTACAACGCACGTCATGACAACGGACGCTCGTGTGCCCCAGATGTTAACTGACCACAACTGAGGTCCGTGTCTATTTGAAGGAGATGGAGGTACATCCCTACGTTTTCCTTCGTTAGATGAAAATTTAATTTTTTTTTTGAAAACGTAATTACCCCAATTAGTCTAGGGCGCGTAGTTAAAGATGTAGACGGATATGTAACTTCGATTTCTATAATGTTTAATAAAAAAAGGTGTTTAAAGACTGAATTTGTTTGCGTCTAAATACGTTTATTTCTCAGTATCGCATTTTCCTCTCGAAAATTATGACACGTTAATAGAAAACATTATCTATGAGTAGAAAACACAACATTGAATGATTAATGCCTTCGTTTATTATTAGAAAAGAAGTAGAAATTTGTTTTATTAAACATTGTTTAACCTGTTTTCACCATTATTAATTTAAAATATTTTTGCCTACGAAAGGCTTCCGGTTAAGCCGGAAGTGGTTACCAACTTTTTTATTTTATATAATGGTACACTTTTTATAATGTTTTATTTTAATTTTAACAAGAGCGGGGATAATGCTGAAACTTCGACATGATTAAGGTAAGTTGCCCTAATTGAAATTATTTACATGCGATGTGTAAAAAATATAAAACTGTATTTAAAATAAGAAAGTTTCGGTTTAACCGGCAATGTTTCGTAGGCGAATTAATAGATTCGGTGTCATAAGTACTAAATTTGATATAAACTAACAAGGATAGATTACGATCTTACGTGTTTATTGGTTTTCGTGGTGGTTCTCTCTTATTTCATAATAAATTTGTCATCAAAAATTTCACTGTATCAAACGGACTTAACTAACGAGTTTCGTAAATATATATTGCACTTTTGCGTGCGTAAGGGGAATAGGTGTGCCATTTTCACCACAACTGATATGCATCCTGCGGTTTCTAACATTTATTAATGGTTCACTTTTGATTTCTTTTTTTCTATGGATTAGTCATATTTTGATAGAAATTATTATCAAGTTAATTTTCAACAGGAAGATCTGTTCACACAACGAACCTAAATAATAGGAAAAATGTTGGAGAAATACAAAAATTTACTCACGCATATAGGGACAAAGACAGTATACTGGAGAAATTATTACAGAATTAAATGATCTAAAATTTTAAAAATTTCCAATATTTTAAAGCGTTGTGTGTGTTCTTAATTTTTACAAAATTTTATTTATATAGAAATTGTGATAATTTGGTACCGATTAATTTTCTTTTCTGTCTGAAGATGTGTCCTGCATGAGTCGAAACCGGTACCAAATTTTTAACCAACAAGTGATAATTTGGTACCGATTAATTTTCTTTTCTGTCTGAAGATGTGTCCTGCATGAGTCGAAACCGGTACCAAATTTTTAACCAATAAGTGATAATTTGGTACCGATTAATTTTCTTTTCTGTCTGGAAGATGTGTCCTGCATGAGACGTAACCGGTACCAAATTTTTAACCAATAAGTGATAATTTGATACCGATTAATTTTCTTTTCTGTCTGAAGGTGTATCCTGCATGAGACGAAATCGGTACCAAATTTTTAACCAATAAGGAATAGCGGGATTTAGACTAATTTTTTCGACCAACTCCTTACTACAGAATTGTTCTAATAAAGCGAATTGAGTTAAACTGAAATGTATTTGGTTGCATTACGAGCTTTATACTAATTTTCTAAGTATACAGTTTTTTATTGTTTCAAATAGAAAGTGTGAATTTTGATAACTACAAATTCAATAATAAAATGCAATGTATGCTATTTTTGAATTTATTAAAAAAAAACACTATCTGAAATATATTTTACTTTAATAGTTAATATTAATGTAAGTAGAAAATTCAAAACAGAAAATACAATAAAAAAATCGGAACATACAAAATTATAAAATATCTACAAAAAGTAATATCAGCTTAGAAGCAACGTAAATTTCATTATTTTTCAGAAGAATGGATAGTGGGTTAGATAGCGAAAAAAAAAAATAAATAAATACTTAATTGTTCAGATTCTGTGCTTTTGCAACTAATTTATTGCCTGATCAGAGAATATCAAGATGAGTGAATTGGTGGAAAAACAGAAAACTCGACAATACGGTCTATTATGTCTTGACAAATATTTAATAATGTTAACAATATAAAAACTATTGTTTTTCTTTTTAATATCCATCCTTCGTGGACCTATTAACATCTTTTCTTCATTAATCTAGTTGATTTATATCAAATCAACTAGATTAATTGTTTGTCCTTGACGGGCAATTGGAGACGCGGTGCGAAGATGTCCACTTACAGTTTTTGTGATGGGAAAATATCTTATTTAGCAAATCCAAACAAAACCTTACTTAACCCCAATATAGTATCAAAGATGATTTAATTGGTTGAAATAAGCAATCTTCAAAATTCTTTTTTGCTTAATATTCAAGTCGTGCAACACTTAATTTGCGCATTTATATTAGTTTATAAAATTACTTTTACTATGGAAGACGTTTCCGATTTTAACATCCTTTAAATTTTAGCTAGCAACTATCCTCTTTTAGAAGTCAAAAATTAGACTAACCTTAATGCCGTAATTAGATTCTTCATAAATAATCGAAATATAACTCCAATTCATCTGCTTGACGATGTCCACCATCGCTTTAACTTGATAATGGTCAGACGGGATAGTTCTCGTGAAGAATTCAAAACGTTGTTTGTTGCTCAGCTCGGGACTGGTCGAAAAGAATGACACCTGCAATAAGAACAAATACAGCATAAAATTTAATGCAAAATACTAAAAAAAAAAAAAATAAATGCGTTTCACTTTATCGATTTAAGTAAATTGTATCTCTTGCAACGATGGAAAAACCCGTCGATAGTCGAGAGCAACCAACATAAATTGTAAAGTCAAGTTAATTAGTTTTCGTGGGATCTACGCGCCGTATTCCCTCAGTGGCGCGATTTAAAATAATATACACGTGTTAGCGGCAGTTTAAGTGGATTAATTGCAATGACGCGATTGCGACCTGGTGAATTACACGTTGAAATGGTGTACCTCTCATAGTGCCGAAAATGGAGCTTGTCTCTAGGGAGCGGATGTTGTACAACATCACTAAATGTTTACATTTACAAATGGAGCGGTATAAGTAATTCTAAAGTTAGCGGATGTGATGAAAGTGTTATACACAATTATTCCTTGCAGATTATATTGTAACCTTGCGAGAGATTGGTGTTATTTTTTCGCTAGTACAAAGATTGCACAGTGAAAGATGGGACCCGAGTTAAAAAAAAGTTTATGGTGTTCCGCCGAGATGGGCACTATTTACGAGGGCTGGTCCATCATTATCACAGTGAAATTTTGAGCATTTGAATTTAAACGTGGCCGTACTAGCTTGGTTGACGGGGAAGGTTCGAGACGGCCAGAAACTGCAACCACCATCGATAATACTGGAAAAATTCATCAAATGGTGCTAGATGATCGTCGGATTAAGGTCAGAGAGATAACAGAGGTTATAGCTGAAACTTGCATATTGACTGAAGGGTGAATCGGTCTGACGAATCGAGTTGTATTAATTGATCATCATCATTACTTGACAAGTTGGCTTTGTTCCGCAATGGTGACTTAAGATTGCATCCGACTCACGAAAAAAAATTGTCCCCGACCAAGATAGGATTGGAGTCTATAGTTTGTGTTCAGGAGCAGATCCTCTATCAAATCGTTAACATAAGATGATCAATTGTTTATTGGCCGCAACGTATTTAGGTTTCATATTAAATTTGTACAAAGCAATAACTTGTCCCACTCTCGTTTTACTAAATTTTTTAAACAAATGCGACACAAACAACTCTGTAGGAGTATCCAGATCGAATTAAGCAAGCGGAAATGGTGTGAGATAAAGCTCATCTAGAAAGATCTTACTTTCAGAGTAGTTCAGATTTATTCACGTCGCGGATTATCCGCATAAATTTGGGAAACTTCCCAGTTAAGTCGTTGGAGATACCAGCCAGCGCTTTTCTTGCCCTTATTCATCTTCTTCTTTTACATAGCTGTCAGTTCTGTGGATATTTGCTCTGTTGAAGGATTTAGGATTACCGAATTGAACTGGTGTAATTGGAAATGATGGTATTGCACAGGAAATTAAATATACTAGGTCCGCGCTTGAGTTTTACGGACGCCATTGAACGGTTTTCTTCTTAAGTTTAATAAAAAGTGTAGCTTTCGAATGTATGTAGAGGTAGCGTGGTTGTCTACTAACAACAATGGTTTAACCAACAAAGTAGAAAGTTATTCAGATTACGTTTACTAAAACGAGTTTTTCATATTCGAAAGAACTTGCAGGCCACTTGAGGTTGCAATATACGATATTAATGCGTACACTCGAGGTAATTATAAGTACAATGCTTTCTAATGATTTAAAGTTAGCGTTTTAAAAGTTAAGCATTAAACAACTATTTACGAGGCTTTAATGTTCATATTAAACTGTCAAAACTTTTACTGAGGCTCGCGTAGTTAACTCTACGCCTTGTTGGAGCGGAATTAAAACCTAATCACTGCGGTTGACATTCAGGGCGACGTCAGCAAGTAATTAACTGGAATACGAAACCTACATGCATGCATAAAATGCCGAGTGAGTGGTCTCTCGTGGCTTTTAGCATTTCTCATTTTTTTATACACAGGACATTCTTTTGTAAGGTACTTAGGTACTTGAAGTTTAAATAACTATAATTAAGTCACAGCGTTCTTTTAATAAAACTGCCATTGACTTCTAAATGTTATGCTTCGTTTACGGAGGGCGCCTGTTGCTCTCCTGATTGCTTCACGTCTTTCCTTAATATCGGTTGGGTCGAATTAGTGCATCCGGAGTGTCGACTTTTAATTTGCAAACTTAATTTTTAGCCCGCGAAGAAAGAACAATTTAGCAAAATTCATCCCTCCATCTACCCTAGCTTTCTCACGTTTCCTTTCACCTTTTCTTTTACGCGTACGCACCTACCAAAAACCTCAAAGTTATGAATTCGTAGTAGAAAATTTAACTTTCACCGAATCTCTCGGCACTTTCTAATTAACTTGCCGCGGTTTTTGGCGGGATCATAACGAATTTCTAAAATTAGCGACGCTGATATAATTCGCCGTTCCCTTTTAATCCTGCTCGTTGAATGGGTAGTAATGAAATACTAACTCGCATACAGGCAATTACTACTAATTCCGTTAATGTTTGTCTACAAAGGATTTGGATATGAAACTTTAGAAGATTGAGTCTGATTAAGATCATCTGTTATGTTCACATATCGCAGAATTTGTCATTTCCAATTTAACTAACGAGATAATTACAGTTAGTTGTTGTTTTGTTATGGCAAGATTCTAATGTAATTCTTTTGAGGTCAGAATGGTAGTGGTAATATTTTTAATAGAGAAGATCATGTACTAGATACATTTGCATGAAAACAGGTAACATTTTTTTTACCGTAAATCACTCAAAATAATGTCAATAATTACCGTGAATGATTCAATTAATAGCATAACGAAGCTATTTTAGCATTGGTTATTGTGCGTGTTGCATCGGTTACATAGCTTGCTGTTCGAAGGCTTACAGGGAAGGCTCAAGAATTTATATCCTCGCGAATCATAGAATCAAAGAATAAATTGAAATTCATCTTTGAATAAAACTAAAAACAAATACAAATTTATAACCATTCAGTAGGCACCTAATCTGAGTAAAAAAAAAGAATGTCAACTCACATAACCCCGTTTAAATTTATTTAAAAGTAATCCATTATTAACGCTTAATAGAGAAAGGCCTGCGTACAATAGTTCTAGGAGCTGATCAAGCGTAAACTGTCACACGTTTAGTTCAGATGGAAAAGTAAGAAACGTCCCGAAGTCGGTCATCCGTCCAATCCAATGGATCCCTTCCAGTGATTTATGGCGACCTTAAAAATTGCCGACACACAATCGGTGGCGTCCTAACGCAATAGCTAATGGATATTGGGAAACGAACTAGCTGCCATGCGAGGGATGAATTAAAAGTTGTTAAAGGAATGCGTGTTCCGTATCGATAACGACAGAAAGGATAACGAAACCGGGTAGAAGACTATGGAATAGAGTGTTAGGATTAGAAGGTTGCGAAAAGGGATCCATTCAACTTTATAATAATGATAACAAAGGGGATGTATTAAATTTTATGATGTAGCTGGCGCGAAGAAGATTGCTTCCTTCTACAAGGGCGTCCCGAATATTTCTCATAATTGTAATGAGGCACTGGAAGGAGTATCTTCTAGGAAGTCAATAACGATATCAATAAACACAAAATCAATTCTTCTCATTCCGTTTCGCGATAAAGTTATTGTTCAAAGCGGCTTCTAATACTTTAGCATCCCTATTTTATATAATCCCAAATTACGATCGTGCGATCTGCGCTTGTTTGCGCTTAATCCACCCTCAGTTAATTAAACTCGTTGCTGAAATTTTAATTTCACCGTGGAAGTGGATGGATATTTCTTGATTAAACTTCGATTCGCAAGACTGCACTTTCCTTCCATTGAAAAGGTATCCATCGAGACGAGGCCATGGAACACAAAGAGCGACTGGAATTTCTTGTCTTTGGTTCTGGGACTACTCACCGAATATAATTTTTCCCTTTCTCTTTTGCGTAGACTCTTATCTGTAGGCCATTATCCCCGTTTTTCTCAGAAGAGCGTTGGGAAACTCTTGGCGAACAGCATTAATATTTTTTAATTTAATTTCGATTGAAACGCAATAAGGCGGTGTATAAAGTTTTCTACGGCGCCCGATGTTTCGCGTAATTATTTATCTTTGAGCAAATTCATTTCATAATGGCGCAAATTCCAGAATATTGTTCTCAAAGTTTGTAAAGAGCGAGGTTAAATTAAATTTAGAGACGCTTAATTGATGAAAAAGAAAAAATATCAATAGAAGGTATAATATGCAGTGTATAATACGCTGTGTGAGTACTTACTCTAAAGACTCTATAACATTGCTGGCAAGCGTTGAACGTGGACTTTTACAACTGAACTTGACGACGTTTTATTATATTATATTATATTTTATTTTATATTATATTATATTATATTATATTTTATTATATTATAGAGATAATATCGAATCAAGGGAAATATTACATTAACAAAAGGAATTAAGGATACGAAGAAAATGGTGAGAAGACAAGTTATTTAGCCATTCCACCGAGATCATCGTTGACTGGAGTTATGTACATATACATAAGTAATAAAGTACCAGGGACAACAAAAGGTGAACCCGACGCTATATAAGTGACTGGCGTATCCGAGAAAGAAGTTAGATCTTCTCTAAAATTGTCTGAAGTTGATCGAGTGGACACTAGCTAAACGGCACTATATGCATATAGCGCAATCTTTGGTCTTGAATTTTTAATAGAATAATATATGTAAGCATATTAAATTTTATCACTCCTTACCGAAAATAACATTTATAGACTTTTAATTAATTGCGCTCCACGCCTTTTATAAATTTTCACCATCTTCAAGGGATTCTGTTTTCCTGGGTTCTTGACAGATAGTTTTTAAACAGGCGGCATCTTTAAATTTTTCTTTATATATTTGGAAGTTGGGTATTGTGTAAAGAACGGCGTTCTTTTTACATTATTTATCATTGGTATTGGTATTCTGGCTGAAAGAAATTGTTTTTCTTTTTGTTTTTTTTTTAAACTTCTTTGAATTTAAACTTTCGGTTAATATCAAAAAATAAATCATTTTGTACTTTTAGGATTTCATTTCCCGAAATAAAAATTACAGCCATCCATTTCGAGGGCACGCTGTCACAGAATTAACTAACAGAAATGCACGTTGGAAAGCTTCGCCTAAAGATGTATGCTTTTTACTGCTTATTAAGCATAAAATCTGTTTCGCTTAACTTTCAAGTTGGCTGTAACGTTGAAAAAATTGTTTACTGATTTATTATACGTGCAAAATACGGCTTCTATGCGGCGGAATTGACATTTAGTTGTAAATCATATCAATTTCTCATCGCGCCCGGAATTTTGTGCCGTCCTATTGCACATGTTTGCATGTTCGTACATGCCGAGTATTTGGAAACTAGTTCATGCTGTGAAGTTCTGCACTTTCGCAGATTAATCATAAATTATCGTTGTATTGGAAATCGATTTGTTCTAACTGCAATATTCTGAGCTAGTATTTGTATGTGTTTGTGAATAGCATGTGACGGAACGTCTTACATCAACCATTTATTAATGGTGTTGGTTTCGAAAAATATGTGTACGTCTATGAGCAAATTTAATCGTGACTTACTACATAGTGTATGTGTGTTATATGAGATAACTCGGGTAAAATTTCCTTTTATTTACAAATATAACAAAGTTTATGTAGGTACTATCTAATGCAGGATGAAGCTCATTTTTAAGCTAATGGATGTTTTGGTAAACAACGCTGTTGAGTATATAGTATCCGGCTCACGACTATATTTATTTGATCATCTCGGTTGAAGAAGGTTTTTATATGTTATTCTATTTCGAAAATTCTTTTGATAAATGTAACCCAGACATACCCATCAAACACGTATGCAAATATTGATGTCTTCCCGTTTAATATTCACGCTCCTAGAGTATTATTACACGATGTCAACTGATACGTTGCATAAATAAGGCCTGCTTGTTTATGTTTTGCATCTTCAGCGAAGTTGTTGGAAGACATCTGCATATCGTTGCAGGCAAGCGATGATGTTGTTTAGGATGATAACAAACAATTTACATATGGAGAAGTTGCATATAGAAGATAAGCCTTTGCATAATGGCGTATTGTATACTTATGGTAAGTACAGCAATTTTGAAAGAGTTTGATTTATATGTTTTATAAAAGAGTGTTTATAGATAACCAAACAATTGAAGATAAGCTAGTCTAGGCTGTGACAATCTACCCAATGTTGTCGTCATTTCATTAGCATCTTAATATTGCTATTGTTACTATTTTTAAAAAGAGCAAACTGGACAAAATACAATGAATGGATTTCTGTCTATTCTGTCTAAAATAAATTGTCAATTGTCATAAATCTATGATATGGAGATTAAATAAACAATTATTACGTGCCAGAATTATTGCGTGTCAACTTAGTGAATATGGTGATTTGCGATAATTATGAGCTTAGCGTTCATCTACTATGGAGATTGTTCAGAGTTCTTTTGAAATGAAAGAGGCATGTATTAGCAATTATTTTTATTTACAAAATAATAACAAAATGTCCTCTAAAAACAAAGTCACATTTTTTCAATATTTAACCAATAAAACAATATATAATTTCGAGCGGAATGTTACCAAACAAGGACAGCTCTAACCGTCAGTGATGTGAGTCGGGCATGCTGATGCAGACCAACATCTATAAACATCTCCAAAAACAAATATCAGCTAAATAAAAAAAAAGTTACTGATATGGTAGATCTTTTCCCGTACCAAGCTTTCCCTCTACACCCTTCTATCTCCCCTCTTTCTTCTTCTTATGGACGCGCACGTTAATTTTAGGTCTACAACTGGTCGATTTGTCGTCGATCGTCTTCTAAAAACAAAACATTCATCAAACACGCACGGAACACCGTCGACAATCTGTCACTTAGGGCCGCCGCCGCTGCTACGCAGGATTCCACCCTTCACGGCTATGGTGTATCTCCTCACTTCTTCGAGCCATCCTCTTGCTTGATAAATTAGCTTGTCAGGGGGAGTCGAATGACATGACGGAATCATAATGGCGAGGAAATTTATTCCCACGTCTTAGCTCCAACTCGCCTCGATATGGTAGTACGCCGTGGATGTTTTAGCTTGAATCGATAATAGGAAATTTCGTTGGCAATTTTAGACGTCGAGATAGATGTATTAACAAAAAGAGGTGTTAATAGATTAATTGAATTGAATTAAAATACAATAGAATTTTGTTTAAATAAATTATTGTTTTGAGAAAAACTATGGGCAGAAGAGAATTTACGTTCAAATTATTTTATTGTTGGCCACATGTGCTGTACGTTATTGTAGTATAAGAATATCTCGAATAGCAAATCGTATCACTGCATTGCGATTCATACAAAGCCAATCAAAGTAAAAATCCCAACTTTATTCTTCTGAATGGAATCTCTCAAATAAAAATTTCCAATATGTAGTAAATCCTTCGGGTATAGATGAAATTTTTTCTCGCGCCCTGCAGCAAATCCAGTTGCCGTTTGAACGTTGGAACTGATTTAAATTAAACAACAAGCCTTTTTTTTTACCACTGCGTATTCACTACAACCGTAGTTTGGATCTAGAAAACGTTTGTTGCATTTCAATTTGCGGCAATTTTTTTTTGTTTTTGGAACAACTCGTGCGCATAGATGAAACAGAACGCGATGCGAAAGCATAACGCTGGCTGCGCATTTGTTGGTCGATTACATTGTGGAAGATATACTAGATGTTACAATAGAAGAAATATTTTTCAGACAGAAATACGTTTAGTAATAGTTCTGTTCGTGTATGCCAATTAGATCGAAAGTAAAGCTGTTGTTTAGTTCTAAATAAGTATATAACCAAATTCTCCGCGTCGAATTTGTAAATTCCTTCGGCCGAACCCCAAACAATGTTTAAAGTTTAAACTACTACCGTATAGTATTAGTAGATATCCAAGTACTTACGAAGCTGTCTAACCAACTTTGTCAATTAATTTCTACCATGGCTGCCTCCCTCGGGTCCTATCCTAAATTAGTCGTTCCTTGTCGAACGTCCTCGTGCTGTGCCGTTTACATAGTTAGTGGGAGTTGTAGTAACTCCCACTAACGCAAACACATACGTACCTGCCTCATCCGTCTGTCTGAACCCACAAATGTAATTATGAATTAACGTAATCGAATACGTGATTACGAACTGCCTAGAATCGACAAATGGAGTGCCGGGTTCCAGTAGTAGAAAGCGTGCAATAACATTCTTCTAGGGATTTTCATTAATGCAAAGCTTACAGAAGGTTGCCAAAAGCTTCGCAATGCGCATCGTTTCTGCGTAGCAGTTAGTTCAAATTTGACCTACATCCTGGAACATTAATAATATTTTGCGATGGGGAAAAATTAAAAAAAAAATTAGGAACTTGCGACTTTACCAAATTAATTAGATTGAAGTTAGTGTTCGTGGGATTCGGGAGTTTCCAGTCTGATCGATCATTTTCATTTCTATCTCTGCTCAAATTGAATTGATATGTTTCCACCTTGATACACATTCACACAGCCGAGTTTTCGTATCCGGAGTCTTGAACCATATCCCGTCTCAAAAATTCTATTACAGATTAGGCAAACGTGTCAGGAATTCAATGCCGATTGAGGTCCAATCGAGCTTCTTAAGCATAGTAAGTAGAAGCTTCATCTGGTTGAAGGTAAATGTTCATTTACATTATTCTCACGTACGCAATACACTCCTGGAGTTTGGTCAATTTCGTTCGACTCACTCTGTATACCTCAGTTACTGTGTTCTCTGCGGTGTGATTATTACAGTGTTAATTAATATCATTTCAGTTATTCTATTAGGTTCCAATTAGCAGGTATGTGTGATTACTAATCCCTCTAATGAATACGGTTATTCAGTTTAAGCTCCAATATATAGTGTTTCGTGTACGACATGATAGAAAGTAATAATTCTTTCCTTGACGTGTTTTGATTTAAAATTTGACCAATCGAGCGTAAAAAATCATCATTGAAACTGCAAATTGTGTTCGACGGCTATCCTAACTTCAGGACGACCATATGATATTACGCCCACGCTCGATGTTGGCACTGCTGCGGGTAGATAACGGTCATAAATCGAATACTTCACGTAGTCGGCAATAGGGTGAGATTTAGTTAGCAGCGGTTGTGACGGGAAAGCGGCTCTATAGTTGCGAAGTACAATGTAAACTAATCTGTGTTAGCCTCTTTTTGTAGTATACCTTTAAGCATATTTTAAAAAATTAATTCAACGTATCAGTCACAGCTAACAAAACAGTCAGAGTAAGAAATTATTCTGCAAGTTGCTGTTGGAAAATATTTCATCAAAATTGGCGATCTAGAAAATGAAGAAGATAGGAAACGAGTTATTTAGCTGTTCCTCCAAGATCATCGTTGATTGGATGTATAAATTGCCTAACACCACCGCCACTCCAATAGTAAGCAATAAGAGTAGCTGGAGACACCGAGAAAACCAGTAGACATAGGTAGTTAACTGGACGCACTATAGGTGATGTTGATCACAGCAGTTTTTTATGTTATAAATGTTAACATTACAAGAATTTGCCTTGGATGTAGCAAGTGCAGAACAGCACTTGCGTCCATTATGGGATTATTTACAGCGAGGATGGAAGTGATCTGCGTGATATCGATTGTAAAGGATTTTTAGGATCAATTATTCCTTGATCCGCTTAATTCTATACACTCTGAGAAATTGAAACTATGTCTCCTTCAAGAACTTCTTCCTCGCATCAGTGGTCGTCGAATGCACCACCCTCTATAAATATGAGGGCGGAAGGAACCTCTCCATTTGGAGATGATACAGTTTGCATAACATTCGTTCTCTCTTCTCCGTATCTGTGAATAAAACTTTACTCCACTGATGAACAGCCCAATTTGCATGCAAATTAGAGGCGTGGTTTACGATTACTGAGTGGTAACTGTGTTTCTGTAGCCGATCTCCGTGAAGTCGGCCCACTCTCTGAAGACCTTCGTCTTACTATCTTTTCACTTACTTTAACTGCTCGCATAGCTAGCAAATGATGTTAAATCCCAGTTAATTGGTGCTCCCTTAGCGTATTGAGCACCATAAAATAATCATCAACTCTAATTGTTGCTCTTTCTCTTCAAAAACCCGCTTGCCTTTCAGATCCGCCGATTTCTAAAAATCGATTCTTTTATTGCATTATCCCACGTCTCCTTTCTTTTCGTTATCACTAGAGATGACCAAGGCAGGTGAAATGATTACTTTTTTTGCAGCGACTAGACAGACTCTTGTCTATTCGTCTCATAAGAAAGGGTTCGTGTTGCCTACTGGTTTCCCCGAGAATTGACCAAACACGAGTCTGTCTAGTCGCTGCAAAAAAGTAATAATTTCATCTGCCTTTGTCATCTCTAGTTATCACTCTCGATTCGTATTCGGGAATCAGTTAATATTGTCGAGTTGTGAGTTTTGTCACTTAAAAAAAAACTAGCGTATTATAATGAAGCACTTATTAACGAAAGAAAGTCAGGTAAACTACTCGCTTAGATAAAAAAAACACGTATCAAGCTAGCGGGCGTCTTTTTTCTGCTAGTTGGTTTATTTTACACCGAGATTTTATTCAATTGCATTTCTCTCGTATAAAAAAATCCTGCTCAGCATAATCTAAACAATACAGCTGTGTGAAGGGGTCCTATGTTAGCAGTATTATCATGACACGATCGGACGTACCGAAGGTGGAATAGACTAGAGTAATATCTTAAAACTTTTCGCAGTCACATAAAAGAGGGCGACAGACCGATTCTTCGTTTACTCTCAGGATAAAGGTTACATTGTTTTACGGAATTACTTTTCCCATTCTTCACCGTCATCCGTTTACTCTCGGTCTCTGTCGCTCGTCCTCTTCATCGGAGAGAGCCGGACAAGAAGAGACAACGACGCCGGAGTATTTCATCAAATTTTATGACGGTTTCCCTCAACGTTGTGGGTGGGCGGCTCACCAAGTGCGCCCGCTTTCACGACGTTCTGGCATCAGCTCTTTCGCTCCTTTGCTGATGCTCGTGTGTCCGCGTGTTGCAAATGGAAGTAAAAACATTGATATGAACGTGACCTAGTTGCTGGATTCCGTTGGTGCGAGCGTGGCAATACATCTACGTTTTTCCGCATTTCTTGGTGTCGGATTCTTTAAATGGAACCTATTCGAACAGGACGTGTCGTAAGTAGTATATTTATTTTATATCGTGAATTTTTTAGGGTTTTCTGTTTACATTTTCATTTGCAGATAGTTGTCTTTAGTTTTAGAAGAACAGTGTTCTTTAATGGACAGTTCCACCAAAATGCTAAAATAACAAATAAATAAATAATAGGTATTAACTTCCCAGTGAAGCTTAGGCTAAAACTATCACCTGCCCGACATCACATTTACATTTATATTGGATAGAAGGAACTACAAGAGTTCCGTAATTTCACAACTCTCTTTCATTACTAGAAAATTCTCTCATAGAACAGATTAAAGGATTATCTTCCCTTTTGTTGGAATAGAAATATTGGCAAATAAAATTATTTACCAGGCATAAAATCCTCGTACAGTATCTATAAAGAAGGAAAAAAAAAAGCCAGAAGATGAGAAAATTCTTACGACCTATCATGTATATTCCACCAGCTTTTTAGGGGGGCATTTTATTAATAAATTTTAATAACGCCAGATCACGCTAGCGTCGTAAATACAGCATTCCTCTCTTTTCGGTATAAATTCGGATTCATCAATTTATCGTGTAGCGAGTTGTACATCGGTGCAATAAAATTTAACGGCGGGGGTGACCTGTTGTTGACACCCAAAATAAAATGATTAAGTATGGCTACGTCCGTACATAGCATATACACCATTGGTCGTAGGATTCATGTCATCATAAAAGATAATAAAGATGTAAAAAATAAAGAATAGAGCTAATAGTAAATATAATTATGTATAATTGTTTCAGTTATTTCTTAGTAATTTTTCTACTTTTCAAAGAAGTACGTGAATTATTCCTATAACTTTCCTATTTCTACAAATAACGACAATGTATTTTTCACTGTTGAATACCGCAAATTATGCTCCGGTACCGCTAAAGTCACCTGCAATTTGTGCTTCAAGAAAACTTATATAAAAATCTCAAACTGCGTAAAAGTTACGTATCGTTTCAGTACCTTTTTTGAGTTGTGCTTGTTAAGGATATTTAATATTTTAAAAATTAGCAAAAAGTCGTTAAGAATAACTAATTATTGATTTCTTAGTTCTAGCGTCTTCCTTTTGGATTAAGCAAATATAAATAAAAGTGACAAACAATCTATTCGGCCGATGAGGCTGTACTATCACTGCTTCAACAATTAAAATAGCGTCATCTGGTCCGCTAAAATAGTGCTACTTGCTTAAAGTAAAATTTGTTTTGAACGACAAATTAGCTTTAACAAAATTCGAAATAGTCGATATTACTATGTATGTATGTAAGAGCTGTTGTCGTTGCACTACCGCGTTCTCTAATGGATAACTTCCGGTACATCTATTCGCTAAGGCAACTTTCCCCATTATTTGCTGCATCGCAGTTCATCATTTAAGCTCGGTTTACTTCCCGTGCGCGTATTTAAGATCTGATGATGCCACATTTGGAAGCGCATTAAGAACTTAAATGACAGGTACAGCTTTAGGCGTTAGGTTTTCGAATAAAGCCGCCTTCCTTCTTCCCTCGTCGTTTATATTTTAGGCCTTGAAAGTGATAAATGGAACGATTAGCTGACGACAGTAGAGTTCGCACGGTTCTCGTTTATAATAATCTATATCCACGATGCTTCTGCAGATATGATGATTAAATTTTTAAATTAGATAATCGTTCGAATATTTGTAATCATTGAACCACGTTCCAAAAATTAGACATAGAAGTTTAAAAAGAAAAACAAAAAAGCACATTAGCCTAGCGTAAAACAAAAATAAATAATCTTCATAGCGTCTCTTTAGCTGTAGTGCTTTGTTTTATGTTCGTAGATAAATGTACATAAGAATTATCAAAATTAACGTTTGAAAAACTCGTCATCCGTGCATTAGTGTGTGGAAAGAGATAAAGCATTTCTCGGAACTTATTACCAATTGTATCTGTTAGCTTTCAATTTATTTTGTTAGAGAATCTTTCCACGGTTTCAATTTCCTTCTACTACGCTCTACCTCAAAGTAAATTGGAATATGTCTTCTTGATTTACAAATATTTACCATATCTGATAGCTGTCTTTGTCATGGCTCTTATTACGTAGCATTACTATAAAGAAAGACCGATAGACATGGCGGTAGACCAGAGAATTAATTTACCATGGTTATTTTCCCTAATTGGCTCATGTATCTTGTAGAAAATTAGAAAAAATATATAGATTGTCTTACTTACTTAAGATCACCGCACTGCTATCGTCTAGCATCACCGCAAAATGTCATCGAACGTTTTACATATTTAGCGCCAATTAAAAAGGTTTCAGTTGCTATTACACAGCACTGGGTTATCAAAGTGAAAAAAAAATAAGAGACAAACTTTCATTACCTGAACCTTCAATTACTCCTAAAAAGATGACACCAGTTGAAGGTTAATCATGAAGATGAACTTGTAAAGGATTAACATGTTATAAATCCGAACCTAGAATTTATGAACAAATGGATACCCTTCCCGGTATTTATTTCACAATGACGCCGTCGGAAATTCTCCGGTGTGGTTGGAAATTTTCATTTCGACGCTGTTTTAGAAGTAACTCATCAACTCGTAAAACGAATCGTAACGTTAAGCGTCGCCGAAGGGGAAATTTTATGCAAATAAGTTTCGAATTAGTTTCGCATTGTGTATTTTCGCCTGCCTGAAATTTGCTAAATTGGAGGTGGCCGTATAATGCGGCTAGACGAAGGCAGTATTATCAATCCCGTAATAGGTCCATACGTCGTGCACAGTCTACTACACTTTTATAGGCTTTAACTTAATGAAAGCTCTGGATGTTTTGCCGAGCTATTAAACCGCTTTGATATTGCGGCCGCCTTGTAACTTTTAACCAACTAATTGCAAGCACTTACTTACTTATACAGGTACACGATTTGTCGGTAAAAAGAGCAACCATTAGCCTGAAGCACTGAAAATTTTCATTTTAATTCATTTATAAGCGGGAGCTTTTGTGAAGTTCGAAAAAGAGCAAAATTTAATTCTATATGGGACCAAAGCGCCTGTAAGTGTTTCGAAATCGATATCACTTTACAGGCGCGTACTATTTAATATTTTTCCATTTGTGACAGATCCAAATATTATACCCCTCGATAGGTGTATTAAAAAGCTACTACCATGATCATGATCTTTTTTAACGTAGGTGTGATTAATTAAATAGGTTCGGATCGTAAAAGCTGGTCCAATGTGTTTGTTGAAAAGAGTTTGTATTTCTTACTGAGCTCAGGTCTTGAAGTAGACAATGGTAAATCTGAGCTGAGAAGTAACCGATTTAGTATATGCAAGCTACACACATCTCTTGAAAACTTTCGATGTTTGTTTCTGACTCCAGCAATTTTTTCACAGAGCTGTTCTATTGGAAGCAAGGCATGTTTTATTACTGTAGCTTCATGAGATTCTTGTGCATAGTTGGTATCATTGGATATCATAGGTGTAATTGGACCCGATTGAATGATTATAAGCGTTATTTAGCAACTCCTTGTTGATTTACAAGTTAGTCATTTATTTATTGCGTTAAAAAATAATTCCGTTATTTTAATTAAAACACAGAGAGTAACAAATGAAAAGATGGTCGTGTATGCTGACTGTAAGAGAAAGGAATAAAAAGTTTTGTAAGTAAGACGTTGGAGCGTTCTAAAGAAACTGCTTGTGCGAAGATTCTTCCTAAATCTGAAGCATACGTTAAACCGCGCTTGAATCGCTCTTTCAGCTCGTTTAGTTGACCTGTACGTTGTTCTTGAAAGCACTTTGTTTAACGCATATTGCGCAGTGATTCTCTGTTAGTATTTTGTTGAATGAGCTTCGTACAACTATATTACTAAATTTTGCTCGCTAACAATATGAATTTAGCAAGTAATTTTACGTAACCCAAGGTTTTCTAGTAACATTTTTGCTAATTAAATCTAACGTAAATGTGGGTATGATCCACTCAATTCTGTTGACGCAATATGTATTTTATGCATAAAATACGGCAGTAGACGCGAAGTATTAGCGTCATCAACGGTAAGCTCATTATGATGATGAAGTAACAACGGCGAAGTTTAATATCTGGTGGCGGAATCTACATGCATACATGCTCTGCACTGGTATTTTGTATTATGAGAGACATTTAAAATGAGAATTTTCTATCGCGACTACGACCATAAGCTCTACGCAGCTGTAAGCGGAACGCGGCTTAAAAGGTATTACTCCTCTGCAGGTATAATAAAGCTTGTAGATGTACAGGCTGATTAATTTTCGACCCACACTATTGGCATCTCGCTTATTATTGAAGATAGAGGGTAGGTTTAAATTTACCAACGCTGCTTGTATCTGTAATGTACCAGAAGAGAAGATGGACTTGTAATAAATGACATTCGAAGTTTTTTAAAGAAAAATGTTCTTTTATGTTTAGCACCTTTATTTGGCTTTGCATGGAAAAAGCACATTCTCAAGGCCACCTGCAATCGATGGAGACAGAGCTTTTTCTTATGATTTCAACCAAAGATAAGGTAAGTATGCGGCCAGAACTTTGCGAGCCAATGTTCGACCAAAAGTGTACTTTCACGTAATGCCGACAACGCTGCCAACGAGGCCAGTTAAGCGATCCGTGATCGGGAGCCAACGTTGCACCCACTGTCTGCTAGGGTCTACTAGGGTCATTATAAATATTTAATTCAAGTGAACTCGATCCACATCTGCAAATAATCGCCCAGTGATACATAAATCTCATTAATCATAATTATTTAATTTCATTATGTATGTGAGTTACTGTGTAACTCACATAATAAAGTTGCAGTGGCTTTGGAAGATAAACGGATAAGTATTAAAATGGAATTTGAGTACTCCAACGACTACGCTTTATACCTGTTTAAATGATAAAATAAATATCTATTTATTGCAAGACCCAAGCTATATTCTATCTCAAGAAGATTAAGCAAGATCCACTTACGCTGCTTGTACCCGTGTCGTATTTACTGTCGCTGTGGCGACCGGCACTTCTCATCTTAAATGTCTCCCATAGTACTTACAATAGAATACGTCAAAGGACGATTGAGAACGATTTCTTTCATGGTACCTGGTGTGAGGCGGCGAAGTCGTTAAAAACAAGTGTTTATGAGAAGCGACGGCAGTGTAATTACCGCATAAATTAACTGATTAGTTTCTCTCGAGCATTAGGGCTCCGGCGCCGCCGCCTATTTCAACAACACATACCTACTTATAACAAGGTACGCCGTCGACCCCGTCTGCGTTGTTCGCCCTCCGAGTTAATTGCTTAATTAAATTTTTACGAATGCTGGATACGACGATGTGAGGAAGAAGTGAGGAACAGCGGCTGGAGCATCGCACGTGTACTTTGTACATACCTGGATACCGTTTGCGAAAATCAGGTACTGCACTTAAAAAGTAGATAACAAAACCTATATAATAAAAGTGAATTATTAACTTTTATCACCATGTTAATAAGCTTTACTACAATGTTAACGGGCTTTATTACAATTATGTTGTTATCTTTTCATATCTGGTACATGCTTTTGATTATATTAAAAAATCTGGCCATCTTTAGATAATGAAAGGTATAAATAACTTGTAACTTATTATATATATAGAAAGCCACTAATACGAAATGCTTTTCCTGCACTCTCTGCAATAAGTAGCGTAACGTAATTAGAAAGCGGATTCGGATTAGTTTTCGGGGGCAAGAACCTTTTGCGTTGAACACAGATCTCATTCGGCGATATTAAGATTTATGCCTTTAGAACGTCTAGTAGTAGCAGTAGTAGTAGGTTGTCGTTATGTTTGCTTCAGCTACGTAGATAAAACGGGTAGAAATTAAGAGAGATTTGCTAGCAAAGCTTATCCATACGATCGCTCATGCAATTTGTAGAAATCCTCGGAACAAGGCGAGCCATTTGCATAAATATGGGGGTGGAAGGGTGATGGAGATAGAGATGGTTTAAAAGATCAGATACGCTAATAAGAGAATAACGCTTAAGATGGTTCTTAAACATTTTAAAGTACTAATAGTAATTAATGAGACGCAATGGAAATTCAAGCGTTTCTCGTCCTCTAATCATTAGAAGCAGGAATTGTGGTGAGTTGAAACCGAACATCTTTTGTTCGTGTTTTGTGGGTTTTTTGTAATATTGTTTTCAATAGCGGCTTGGCGGTGCAGAGGTAAAAAGGCGTGCGTCTACCTGGACAAGTTAGGTGCAGTGTATTCAAGTTCCGCTGGAATCCAATTTTGTGGATGAAAATAACAAAGCCAATTACACATATAATTTACACAGTAAAAGCTCCTGAGGTTATGATAAGGTTGAAAGAGCTTTAATAATGATAGCAAGGACTCCGCACCACACAAGTTTAATTAATTAATCCGGGACAGCTGTTTCGAGGATACGAGGATCCCATTTTCAGCCGTAGACCGAATGATATGAGAAGAAACTCTAGTTCTAACATATCCGTTCTATTCCTATTCTCGAGACTTGCTAGTACCTACTTTTGCCGTCTACACAAAAACTAAAATACCGATAGATACACGAATCTCTTCTCATTGTAGTACGAAACACCCTAATGAATCAAACAAAACTGATTATAAATAGTCAATTCTCTCTATTCATTAAATTTGTGTTGCTTTTTATGTAAATAGTTTGGTAAGCGTCTAATTCCCTCGGCGAAGTTACGTTCTTAATCAATTTCAGATTTTCTATAGTTTAATATTACATCGGCTTACGTTCATGTGTTGTGCTACATTTGACGATTCTATTCTACCGTACTTGTAAAAGCTTATGTGTTCCTTGAATCTGGTGTCTGTCGCTTTTTTCGTTTGATCAATACAGGCTTTGCCACGGTGCAACATGCAATTTTATAAATTCCCGACCTTTCCTTTATTACCGGTTTATCAACTAAAACATACGTTCTTGACCCCTAAAAACTTTACCAATACCTTTTAATATGCTGTGGAAGGGGAGTTTCACAAATTTCTTATCGCTAGCTTTTGTTCGGGATTAAGGTCGTCCCAGATAATGCCTATTGGACTTCCTTAACCATGCGATCCATATCTTTAGAAGAGTAACCATTGTAAATATCTAAATTTTTTTATGAATTTAAGTTCTTTATTGTATCTAATTATACTTAAAGAAAATTTTACTAATTTATTAATTAAGAAACTAATCGCGGCCATTTTGTGTTGTCCACAGTGACTAGAATCGGTCATAATGCATCTATTAGTGTTTGCTCCCTTTCTACAGCTGTCTATTTCCAATTTTTCGATGTTTCTAATTGTGAAATAAAATTATTCAAAAACTTAAGCTTAAAAATTTAACAAAGTACAAGGCCTACATTTCGTTAGACATGAAGAGCCCCCCGAAGATAATTATGAGCCGCCATTGTAATAAACTGCATAACGTTCTGCCGCTACTTATATGACAATCTTTGATAGTACCTGAATACCGCAGGCAACAATCAGAGCTTTACCCTTTGAGTTCACTACACGTTGCAGATCGAAACTCAGATGAAACAAACTGCCGATATAGAGTATGAATGTGCGGGTATATGTGTAATTTAGTTCCGAGCCATATACCGCAATTAGTGGAACTGTTTATGCCGTACAGCTTTGATGTTGATAATTGAGCAACGTTCCGGATGCTGATTTAGAGAGCGACCGCCGCTGAGGAGGGATCTGAATTACCTGAGCATCAACACACCTCCGCAATAAGCGGTTACACACAGACAACAAAGTGTAATACATCCGTTGGGTATTATAAGCTCTATCACTTACTTGTCTGGATATTCGTCAGCAGCCTCGCTTACACATGAACGACCCGTTACCCGTAATAACTTAATTCCCTTTTGGTGGTAGTATATGCACGCTACCAAAACAAATTCTAAACGTGGAATATATTATAGCTAATATCGATTACTCTGTGAAGAGTTTCATAGTGCCAGGTTGTACGTTATGGCTGTACAGCATTAATTCTATAATAGAATTTATCTAGGTATTAGGCACTAGGATAATGTATATTAAGGGGAATTCTAGTAACTGGAGGAAACTGAAGGGGATTCAAGCAATACTTCCACCTCGTATCATTTGATTTATTATGCGGGTGTTCCGTACAACCTGAAATCTCTTTCTCGTATTATATTTTTACTCAGTGTGCCCGGAGAGGGTCTTCTGATTCTAATCTAATCCAATATGGTCATGTCTATGCTTGTTGTTTCTTGGTTAGGTAAGTCAACCCTTATATCTATCTCTTAAGGGCGCTATATATCTTTAAAGCCCCCGGAGATGTACAGGATACGATAAATCACATCAGATTTATTGTATTGATTTAGACCGAAGCTACGTATTATAAAACGTTATGCGTGATTTTTACTCAGTTTCAGTTACGAAATTGGAAAATAATCTTTTCTGCCAAGCTTTGATATATTTACCCCGAGGAGAAGAAATGGAGGAAATCATTAATAATGATAGCAAGGAATGGAGGAAAAACATCTTTTCGTTTTTTGGCCATACTACACGAACACCCTGTGGAGTCAATATTGTTGGTATCTCCTCAAAGAGATAAATTTAAATCGCAGACGAAGCAATTAATTTGATTAACCGTGTATTCGCCGCGAGGGGAATTCGCTAATTGACGTCTTCGATTTATGTACTTTGGAGTACTAGGATGTTTTCCGGGCGAATCGTCGAAGTTGTTTGATTAGGAGGATCGGAGGTCCAACAAGAAGAGTCCATTACACCTACAACTTTGCCGCATTCAAGGGAATTAGCCCCGTTAGGGTCAGACACAATGCATTGTTGACAACGCAAGAATTACGAGAAGACTTATATTATTGAGCGGCCTGAATTTAGTTCTATCGTTATTTGGAATATACAAATTAAAGCTCTTTAACAAGTATATGTTGTAGGTAGTACAAACAGAGATTGATTGAGATTGACATGTGTATTTATCCAATAGCATGCGGATAACATGTTGGCCATACAGAGATAAAAATCAATCGTTTTGCAAAAGCACGGGTGAGCGTTAGCATAAACCTTGCGTTTCACGGGCATTTCTCTTGGCAGGACCATACTTCGGCTAATTCAATATATTCAGTATATTGCAATATATGCGAAAAAAAACACGTTTCGCTATGATCATATATACACTCCCCGATAAAAATTTAGACGCGGTAAGATGTTTTAAGGATTTTAAGGGTTACAACATTTCTTTGAGAAACTAGCAAGATATCTAATTAAGTTTTTATTCATAAAAGTAAAATAAACTTAAAAATATCTCCTCCAGTAATATATGAACTAAATAATAAATTATTACTCCAATGTTTAAACAATTTCTGCGACAAAAATTTAGACGCTCTGTTGCAAATGTAAAACAAAAATAGACAAATGAGTGATCAGTAATGCGTAGATCCTCCATTGTTCTTAATCACTTCCAATAGCTCGTTATTAATAGATTTATATAAATTTAACACATAATTTTGAGGGATATTCTGCCATTCAGTCGCTATTGAAGTTTTCAGTTCCTGTACCGTGAAATATCGACGGCCTCCGCCATAAACGCGACGTGCCAATTCACCCCACATGTTTTCAATAATGTTTAAGTCGGGTGACTGTGCCGGCCACTGTAAAGTTTTAATCTTTTTCTCTTTAAACCATTCAGTAATGGTTTTTGCTTTATGAATTGGCACGTTATCTTGCTGAAAAACAAAATTGCGCCCGGCTCATTGGTTTCAAAAACGTAGAAGATTGTCACGTAATAAGTCTTTATACGTCACAGATGTTATTTTGGTTGTGCAAAACACTATCTCACTTTTATCGCGGAATCCAATCGCTGCCCATATCATCACAGATCCACCCCCTAATTGTCTGGTCATTTTCACTTTTGGTTCCTTTCTCGGATCATGATAATAATGCGAGTACCCATCCGGTCCGTCCAAATTAAAACGTTTCTCATCGGAAAATATAACTTTTTCTCATTGTTTCTTCCAGGATATCTGTTCTTCAGCAAATCTCAACCTCGCTTCTTTGTTTCGCCAAAAGTAGCGGTTTTCTCAACATTTTCTTCCATGATATTACCGGTGACGCCTTTAAAATCCTTTGAACATTACGCACGTGCGTTTGTACCCCCGCCTGTTCTGCAATAACTCTCGCCGACGCAGAAGAATTGGATGCACACCGCAATGTCATGCGTTTATCCCGTTCACTTACAGCTTTCGGTCGCGCCTGGCCTTTTGGTTTGCCGTAATTTTCCGGATCTTTTAGGAAATTTCTAACGGAATGATCGCTTCTTCGTAACCGACGAGCAATTTCCTTCTTACTAACATCATCTTGGTGCCAGGCTAGAACTTTACCCCTTTCTATCAAGGATAATTGTTTTTTCCTACCCATATTGCAAACACTTTATAAAATATAATTTCTCGTGGTGAAATGTGTACACTTTACCAGCACAACCACTGCATATAAAGAGAAGTATCAAATTAAAACATTTTTGCTTATATTAATGTGATAAATGCGCAGGGTCTAAATTTTTGTCGCATTTAAAATTTCTATTTTGATCTGGGAAAATCTCAATTACCCCTCATAAAGCAATAAATACCCAGAAATATCTATAAATGGACTATTTACATAACAATTATTAATAACCCTCATTTACATTTTATATAATGTCTATAAACTTTATTTCGTAAGTAAAAACCATACCGCGTCTATGTTTTTGTCGGGTAGTGTACCTATGATTACAGTAGAGTAAGTACAGCACGTCCCGAGCAAAAGACGAATTTGATTTAACAACAAATTATTTCTAAAAATCTATTTATATAACTGTATACCGTATTTTGTAATAACTTTCAACAAATCGCATTCATATTTATTGCATCTACCGACCGAATATAAGATTTAAAGTAAACATATCCCATATTGTGCCTAGAATACGTACATATTGGTGACACTATGCGCACATCTGCATCGCTTAGAAATATGATAATTTCGGAATGCATTCCTCCATTGTTTATGCTACAATAATACAATATGTACAAAGATCTATCTCCCAAAACACGTTTCAATTCATTTTCGAGGAATCGCAAAGAGACGTCCACGAGAACCTACAGCAAATAGTGATGACAACGCTCCTATGCCAAACGCGAAAACAATAGAATAAGAAGTAGTAGTTTCGGGCGATGTATTATTTATTTACATGTTATTACGGGGACGTCGCGAAATTTGTTTGTCTTGTACAATATCTAGAAGATGCTAAAGCGCATCATTTTCGTTTCTAACCGAGCAGCTTGCCTTGGGCGTGCTACTGCTTCTGCGACAACGGTGCCCCCAGCGTATTTCTCTGGTAAAATATACAGAGACAGTAACGGGACCTTGACGATTTCAATGCAAATTGCATGTCTTTCTACTGATGCTAGGTGGAAGCAATTCATTGTGCACAATTCAACGTAAACGAAGCAGGTTTATCTTGGCGACGTATTAAGTGATGACTTGCTCGTGCTAGATTTATCTTACAATTTGCCAAATTGTAGAATGTTTAATCAGGAACTTTAAGATAATACAGAATGTCCGTTTAAGTTCTTTGTCTTGTTATATTCTTCAAGGCAGTGATAATTTCATAAGACAATCATTTATTAGTGAGAGATGAGAAACAAACAAAGGGCTTTCATACATCCAAAAAAATATTGTTATAAGAGCAGTACGCGTTTCTAAGAATTGTATACCCGGGTACAATGTTATAAAGTTGTTTCTAACACGCAGCGTATCCACTTAGTGTGTGGGCGAACATATTTCCATATCTTAGGAACCTAGAGAAAAAGCTTTCAAATAACACAAGCTTGGAACACATATATATTATTACGTTTTCTGATGTCACTCTCTGCAAATCAGGTCAACTTTCTTCAATATTCTCTATACCCGCCTAGCTTAATTTTTGAGATAATTCGGATAATGTCAGATTTTTGTCTTGCGTGAGTATTTCTTCGAGTATCGAGCAATATATTGAAAACAAAATATAAAGAAAACTAGATTGTACAAGTCGGCCAATTAAATCATTGCCAAGTTTGTTTTGTTCATTTTAATTCTTTTAAATAAAATACTTTTCCAGAATTTAATACGTAAATTTAGAACAACTCCCATTCTAGATTTTTTTTGTGCTTTCATTTCCTTATGCTTTAAATTGTTTAGATTTAAATTGTTCGGATGTCTGAAGATCCCTATAAATTCACGGGTGTTTCTACAATAATAATGAGGGTTGCGAGACAATATGCGGGTGGCCAGAAACCTTGGCCTTAAGAAATCCGAAATCCGACCCTAAAATTGCTATACTAAGAGCTGATAAGAGAACTGCTATGGTGAACTTGGACAATGAAAAGTACGAGAAAAAAATTGCTTTTATTTTTTATAGATGTTTATTCCTACCGATACACAGAGGCCACTTCTCCCTAGTGATTCTTCAGCTCCCAAGTTACACGGTCTCTTTCGAATTCAGACACCTGATGTCCCCTTACGTCTTATTGCCAGCACCATCAATAGCTCATCCCCATAGCAATCCCCTAATTTCCAAAGTTCAAAGATGTCGCCGATCCCATCAGCAGGACTCTCTTCAGGAATAAAATAAAAATCTTTAACTCCTTTCTTATCAAAGACCTCTGGCGTCTACTAGATTCCATGTTCGTGTGGTAGCGTGTACATTGGTAAAACAAAGGGGTCAGCGGATTGGTCAGCACTTGTGTGATCGAGCATGCGGTTATTGCGTGTGGTAAATCGCGACGATGGCTACTACCTCTTATATCACACGTGGAAATCCCAACTGACTAGACTTCGTAGCAACTGTCACGCTTCATTGATCCATTACTGAAGATGTCTCATAACACAACGAGACGGTTCCAACCCGGAAGCCAAAAGTGTTCATTAAAAATAATGTTTAAACAATATTTCTTTTACAGTTCCAACATTTACTTGAAGTGAGCAACGTGAAATTATACTTGAATGCAATTTTACGTTTTCTAGAACTTGCTTCTGAATAATGGTTCTATAAATCACTGAGGGAAGGAACTATCTGCCACCCACGCACCCGCTGGACACGCTGTGTATAACGCGATATGTTGTAATGACGAATAAGAGGATTTTTATAGAGTTTTAATGTTTTTGCGAAACGCTTTTACGATTATCGAATAAAACCGGATAATAAAAGATTTCTACATTACCTCCGAGTTTATTATTTATTCTATAGAGGAGTAAAAACCCCGTTAAAGCAAAATCCTTTGTATAGTTACGAACGCGAAAGTTCCATTCCATGTCTGGTTTCACGTCTATTCTTTCAAAGCGGAAGCAAATATTGACGTAGCGAGTAATATTTATATAATTACGCCCCGTCGACGTAGCCAACAACGACTACAGTCTTTTCTTTTTGTACATTCTACGTTAGCGAAAGAATCAATTTTAATTTTGCCACACGCCTTTCTTTCGTGTTGCAAGTGTTGACACGCCTTGAAATGGCCCATAAAATTAGTTCATTTCCGTTTACCTCTCGCAACCCCTAACATTCGCGACGAATGTCGCCCACTTCCCCTTTTTGGTTTTCTTTATGTAGATATGTATGAACTTTCGCGATGGCTTAAACATTGTGGGACAGTTCGTCCGATATGTATTGGATAATTTTACAGCGACGGCGTTACGTGACAAGAGGGAATATCGTTAGATATTTCTGGTATCGCGTATTTATAGTCGAAGGCGAATAAATTTTGACGTGTTCAATTGGCACGCATGTCGATTTATTTCCGCTGTTTCACTGTACAAAAGCGGACGAGCAGAAAAAAACAGTAATCGTTTTACGGGTGCGATAAAGATCGTATTTGTTTTGAATTAATCGTTATATTTTATTTTAGAATGACTATTTATTTTGTATTGGCGTTGGACGTTGATATTCTACTATTTTCTTAATTAATACTTCAATTTCATCTGGTTTTCTATTAAACATATTTGCGTACAGAGAATATTTCTTTCTTTTTGCTTTCTTGCTTTCTTTTTCAAGACTGGAAAGAAAAAATAAGTATATATGTATTAGAACATCAAGGTATTGCTAAAGTGGTGTGTAGAATAGGGAGACTCTTAGTGCAGGAATAGATAAGCACGAGCAACACCCAGGAACACTAATATACTGAGGTTGTTTACGCGGATGGTTCATCTGGTTCAACACATTAGATTCAGTGAGATCTAAAAACACTGCGTTGCTCGTGTTGCGTTTTACGTGTTCGCCTAAATCCTACTTTTGTATAGATAACGAAACCTATGCCTTTCTGGCTTAGTGGCCAAAAACAACACAGACAATTGTAAAGCAAATTCAGAGGCTCAACGTTGCAAATGTGAACATAATGAAGGGATTAAAGTTTGTGGATCTTAAAGGACATCTTGAAATCCTTGGCTACGATGCACATTACGAAGAAAATAATCCGTATACAATACACTTTTTATCAGCCTTGTAAGATGGGTATTGAAAGCCGTAGTGACAGCGAAACTCAATGCAAAAAAGGAACCTGCCAAGGTTCCTTTTTTCACGTATGGCTTGTGAATAGAAGTACTATGTGGCTCGATACTATCATTTCAAGAACAGATTTCTGCTTTAGACTTATGCACCAAACAGAACTTCGAGAAAGGTATGCGAGGCGCAAAATACTGTTTGCACAAACTAGGAAGAGCTGAAGAACAAATCTGTCGTTTAACTTTTGTGGAACAGTAAAATAATAATAATTTTTTCTGTCTTCTAGGCACCGATTGTTTAACACTTCAGATTGGGTGTGTTTCAAATGGGGCGTCAAGGCCACACTCCACTACAATTCACTGGCAATGTTGCGCCAAGTACCAAACGAAAAAGAATATTGATTCTATTGAATTTAAGAACTTTTTCTAACGCAATTAAAAAGTTAAAATTGCCTTTCCAGAATGAAACATATTTTACAACTTATCGCCTTTTGCTAATTTTTAGTAACCTCGTCTGACCTTTTAAAACACATCGAACACTACCTATTCACCTAAATAAATCACATTTTTCCATTAGGGAACTTCGCCGACGTTCTCCTGAAGATTCCAATTAACGTCAACGAAAATTTCATCCTTCCACAACGGCGAATAAAGGAAAAAAGGAAAAAAAAATGGAGATGGAATTGGAGTAGCTAGACGTACTTTATTTCATTTCTAATTAGCTACGTAAATACGCGTTAAACGAAT
The DNA here is from genome assembly GCA_902654985.2 of Oryctes borbonicus. Classification (NCBI taxonomy): domain Eukaryota; kingdom Metazoa; phylum Arthropoda; class Insecta; order Coleoptera; family Scarabaeidae; genus Oryctes; species Oryctes borbonicus. Next base: position 3,258,804 of record LR736876.1, read on the forward strand.
TTTTCAAAGATTTACTTAATCTTTAACACACACATACATCTTCGACGATATCAAATGCTCTGATGCCAAGGTAAATTAACTGGTTCTAAAGGAGTACATTTCTGAAGCGAAGATTATCCAGGGTTAGTTACTCTTTAGCCTCCGGTGGAGGGAGCCTGTTTCTTTTTTGCGAAATGAAAGATTACATGAGTTCTTTCCTTTGCTTGTTTTTCCTCGGGCGTGGTAAGACTAAACTAGAACTTTATAGAAGTTGTAATTTGTGATGGAAGTCCATAAGTTCAACTCAACAAACATTATTAACTAGACTGGATGTAGCCGCAGTAACATAACTCTAATTAGGCTAGTTCGGTGGATGGAATAGCATGGGTTATGGAATTTCTGCTGAAATTTTATATTAAGAATTTCTTTTATAATAGACTGAAATATTGAAAACTAAAAATAGTTTAGGTAAGGTTTATCTGATCATTATTGTAAATTATACTAGCAAGTAGGTTAATTGTACCTCTATATAAGAATATTATTAAGACGGGTCATGGCGTTGATGATCTGATGTTATTGGTTCAATACATATGTAACACATGTTGATTTGTAATATTGGTCGCAAATGGATATAATTTACCATATTTTACCACAAAGAAATAAAAACTATCCTTTGAAAACTTTAAAAAAAATTTCAACCGGCACCTCCACCAAAACCTATTAATATTATGTACAAATATTTTGTTGCTTTTTCTGATCCCATAGCACTATACCGAGAGAGAATAAACGTGTCTGAAAGTGTATGCGTCGTGACAATCGAAGCAAATAATATTCTCTACCATGATCGCCTAACGATCGGGTGATACAAAAAGGCGGACTCACCTGTGGAATTTTAAATAGACGCAGTAGGTTGGCGACTTGTATCGAAGTGACGCTCGATGCGGCTCCCACCACTCCGGAGATCACTTTTCTCACCTGCGTCTTGTTGCAATGGTATTCGGCGCCGTCGATATTGCTGATGGAACCTAAAAAAAAAACAGAAATAAGAACAAAATAAATACACCCTGTCATATACGAGATTTATTTACGTTAAGAGATGCGTTCAAAGTGAGAACGATGCCTACCTACTTTTATGAGAATACAGGAATAGAATGCTCCAATTATAAACATTTTTTTCGAAAAAATGTACCAATAAACAGATTGGGCGAAGCGAATATTAATATAAGCCGCCGGTCAGAGATGCGTGACAAATACTGCGTTAGAAAGTTCCGTAGTAAAGTGGATCGCAAAAATACACGAGCACTGCTGAAAAATAAAAGGTGAACTGGATTTGCCGAATTTATTTTAATTATTTGTAATATCTCAGTATCCGTATTTCACGTGGGAATACAATGCCATTACAGGTGTAGGGTAAACAGTTTCCTGCAAAATGATTTAGAGGAAACCGTACATTATTTCGTGCTTAAGCAATTTATTGCGAATGTACATATGTAGGTGGTCGATCTTCCTCGACACGTGCAACCCTTTCGGTTAACATCTTCGCGCCCAAGGCGTACGCCTTATTCCCGCGCGAAATTAATTAACACTCTCTGCGTTTCTCAAATTCTAGATGCCTGCTTGCCGCTACACCCTGCTCTACTACCCTTTCTTCTTCTGTACCTATTAACAACTGCCTAGCAATTCATCTACCCACCCATCGAAAATATCCTACGCGAGGATAGGAAGTGCTTGATGGTAGATATTCTAGCGACATTACTAACTAAATATCTTCTCCATCGTCGCTAAACCCTGTCCTTCCTTTGGAGGGGAAGCAGCGTATAGTGATAAAGGTAAGTAAATAAATCTTCTTTTGACGAAGGCAGGGAGAAGGTGACTAGCGAGGCGTTGAAGAACTTCAACCGAACCGTAGCAAGCTGAAATGCTCGGCGAAGGAGGAGATTGATCGAATTTCAAACTTTTAATCCGCAAAAGGTGAAGTTTCCACTTCAATATCCGACCTTATTAGATTACCTACGCTTTTCGAATTCCAGACACTCGTCGGTAGTTCTCCTTTAGCTTCCTCCGTCTTTGTTCCAGCTTCACCCGACGACCTTATGTAAGGTAGGTAAGAGACGTGACGACAGCCAACAACAATACGTTTCTATTGATTCAGTTGGTTCGAGTTTGTTGCTTTTTTACGCTTAATAGCATCGGACCCTCGACAGAAAGAACCCCAAGTACCTAACGAGATAAGATCATTTTTTTATATCGCAGGAAGTAGAGAGAAATATTTCAGAAAGAAATATAATCTTTTATTTCTACTCCGTCTGTCATAACGCTTGACATTGCGCTGTAATTTATTGCCTGTAAGTTAGTTGTCTTAAAGCTGTTCTTCCATATAAAATTGGAGACCAAATATATGTTTCTCGGGTTAGACAGTCGGACAGTTGGATCGTAATTTTATAATTAAAATTTGGATGAAGTAGATATTTTTGTTATGCAGATTTGATAACTTGATATTTTTGGGCATTTTTAATAATTAAATTAGAAAGAGTAAAGTGCTCTGAACGATTAGTAAACTACAGAGAAGATAATCTATGAACTTCGATATTTAACGCGTTACATTTATAAATTAAATACGTTTATCCTCTGTAACGGCGGGCGCGAAAATTTCTCGATTTTCAATAGATTTGCTAATTTTCGGCCAATAACAACTTACCATACTTTATTTATTTTAAAATATTTATTATTCTTAAAATAAAATTACATATAACTTATATAACACCCGATCGGCCCCGATACTTACCCTATAAAAGTTCTGGGATAAAGAAAGGGGACCAAAATGAGCGGATTCGGGTATACAATCCGCTGCATCGCTGATCATTGCGAAATGTTGTCGTTACTGTTGCAGTACATTTTACTAAAATTATTTGAAGCAAATAACAATTTAGAGTGTTTTAGGTAAAAAAGAAAAAAAATCTACCCACTTCCATTTAACATTTTATTCTTTAAATTATGATATCATTTCCAAGGCAAACTCTCCTTATTCGTACAACATGAAGCACAAAGCAAAATACGTCAGTAATATTAACAGAGGAAGCTCAAAAAATGTCTTGCCTGCTTAAACGTTCTAACATCGCCATGCTCATTTTTCTTTGTACGTTGTAGCGGACAAAGGAATAATCTGTGTGATGTCGGAGATTTTTGATCGTATAATCATAAAAAATCACATTTCGCCGAGTTTTATAGCACGTTAAGAGTGCAGATAAAAGTTTCAAGCGGTAGGCCGAGATAAAATCGTTTTCTAGCGAGTTATCGTTATACACTCGAGAGATTTTAAAAACGGTGTTTAAACTTCAGGAATCCAATTCATTTCTCGATCGATGAAAGGAGACAAATGTGTAATAAAAATAATAAACAAGAAAACACGCTTATGAGATCTAATTATATCCTACTGACTGTGCCATTTCGGTAGATCTTCCTCGAAAGTAAGATCAGACAACTTGACATAGAAATTCATGGAAAGTCTGGCAGATTTTAGAGCAGAATCAAATTGAAATTTTCGACCCTCATCACGGTCTATCGTAAAACAAACTAAAATTGCATGCCTTTGACTTCTCGCTAGGCATTCAACGATTTGTGTGAGCGTTCACTATAATAACTTTATAATCGAATAAGTTCCTTTATTATTCATATTCAGCTATTGAATTTGCTAAGTTATATTTTTTGTAGTCGAATGTAATGTCAGTGCTGTTTTGAATCTAAAATCTTTTCTTGTTTCAAATAATTCAAAATTTCATTATAGTCGTAAATACATACTTTATTTTTATTTTCTTGGTTTAAGTTTATACTCGTTTTTACTTAAACGTCAAGAAGATTGAAGTGAATCGTCATCAATCAAAAGCAAATTAGTAACAGGAACTGCAAAATGCTGCAAATTTTGATATCGAACTTTATGAAACTTTCTTGAAGTGCTTGAACCAGCACCGCCTTCATGCAGCCCAATAATCGGGCCACGTTCGAAGGGAGTTAATTGCTTATAAGGTGCACGTCCTCGTGCCTCACTCACGATTGCTTGAAACATACTGCACGCATTTTACTCATTTTTGTACATTTGGAATGCAACTATCGGATTGTAACAGGTGTTCTTGTAAAAACATGTGCGACGAAACAAATTGGACCAATGCAATATAATATGATGTGTAATTATCTTTTTTTTAGCATATTTAATACATGATATGTACATACAAATGTACAAATAGTAAAAAACAAGAAGACACTATGAAAATCAAATGTTGCCCTCATAGGTTGAGATATTCTTGAAATAAAAGAAGACACATGAAAATCCAAGTTTCAAGATGTTGATTTTTCTTCTTTTATCAGTTGTAAGTGTACTTTTTTGAACCAAACTTTTGACGCATTTTTTCATACTTTATACAATACAATACACAGTTTACTTTGAAGAGCTTAACAATTAAAACTACACGTAAATTAAAACTCCCTATCATCATTTGCGATAGTGAAATTTTGTCCAATTCACGTAGTTGTGTCACCTTGGTTGACGATGAATGTTCACAATGGCGAAAAACTACAACCATTACACATAAATCTTTCTCATATTTTGACTGAAGATTTGGGGTTGGGTGTCACGCTTGCTCAGTTAGGAGCGAAAACGCCCTGCTGAAGCAGCTCATGCGCAATAAGTCGAAGTGTTAGCTTCGGTTAATAACTGCGGATGAATCTTAGATGCATCAATATACTTCTGAATCGAAGGTACAGTCGAAACAATCGACTGCGAAGCGTGAATCGATTCGGAGTCAACAGTCTTTGTTTTCTTCGGAAGGAGGAGAAGACCATTCCATGGCAACTCTTATAGTTATGGAGTTGTGTTAATGGACTGTTTGGAAAAGGGCGAGCATGTTATGCTTCACTACTTGACAAGCTGGAAGCAGGAATTACGGAAAGACCGCTGCATTTGAAGAAAAAAAGTTTTGTTTTACCAAGACAACTCACACTTCAGCGGTGCATATGGAAAAAATTCAGGAATTCGCCTATTCACCAGATCTGGCACCCAGTAACTTTTTTTTATTTTCTAGGCTCGGAGGACGGAGATTTTCTTGGAATGAAAAAGCCATCACATCTTTAAACACGTATTTTGTAGAATAAGATGGGCGGATTAAAGAGATGGGAGCATTGTTGTAAAAAATATACTTACAAGGAGATTATCTTGAGAAATAGAATTGAATTTGAATTGTGTTAACCTGGAAACAGTTAACCATTACACTACTGCCCGCCTCATACAATAATTTGTAGAACTACATACATTTCTTGCTTTCCCCTTTATGCAAAATTCATTTCTCTCCTGTTATTCCTTTTTGTACTATTTTAAACATGAAGTAGATCAATAAAGTTTACACGTTTGTATATGCTGACATTCATATTTGCGATTAAATTAGAAGCATCTCACGTTCTATTATTTCTCCAAGCGATGCCATAAGTACATATAAACTTAAACTCGTAAAGATGGTCTTATCAAAATTTACTTTGACCTTTAAATGAATAAAATTTTAAAGTTAAAGCTTGCTCCATTGCGGCACGATTCGTCTCCGTCTAGCATTTAATAAAAGGAGTAACCGTTGGCGGTGAACCTCCGGAGCTCTCGAACAAGATATGAATGTCAAAGCGGCGTAATAAACTTAGCTGTATATCCCGCGTTATATTGATATGCAAATACTCTGACGCGAAATACGTACAGTATGTAAAACTGTAAAAAAATATATGTTGCTATGAGTTTCATAATATGATGTGGTAGAGAAAGAGATGGAACTTGACGAGATGGAGTTGTTTTCGTGGTGAAAGATGACGTTCAGAATTTTGTAACGAAGGATAAATACATGCTGTATATAAAAGCCTTTTCTTTGTCTGAGCGTATATATTTCTTGTGGAATGTTTATTTTGTGTAAGTACTTCTTATGCATACCCTGTTATTGAAATATTTCTTATTATTTTGATCACCAGATGCGTCAAAGTAGATTACCGCCTGAACTTAAGTATATATTGGGGGTATAAAATTATCAGGGAACTATTGATTATTGATGCCAAAATGTTCGCTAAACTCATTAAGTCTTGGGGCTAACTAACCAGAAAAAAGTTGCATGTAGTGTGATCCTAACAAAACTTAAAAGAAAAAAAACGATTAACTCTGTTGAAAAATTTTGCCTACCCACCATATCTAATGTATGTTTTTTATTGCTGATCTGATAAACTGCTCTGTTGGAGATCCTGAGCATTTCTCTCCTTTTTTTCTTACTGTTGTTCTGGCAAAAGCAATTTAATTAGCGAGCCACATAAATCTCCTACGTATTGACATTACTGCAGTATAGCAGCTAAGGTCTGCTGTTTTGTTAAGCCGTGTGCAATCGAGGGTAGAGAGAATTTAAATCAATAGTCGGTAGCGTAGGCCGTCGATTCGAAGTCTAGTAATAAGTTAAGGACAAAGTATGTTAGTTTTACTGTGTTACTATGTTATTTTAATACAAAAAAATAGAGCACTAAAATCTACGCCTAATTGAAAGAAAAATATCCTCAATCGTGGTACTCCAAATACTTTTCCTACCACTTCACTTCGACACACACACTCCTAATTGGGCTTCTTCCTCCCTAAACATCGGCATAAGCGGGTCCTAACAAAAACATTCTCGGCCCTTGATCGTTGCGCCCTCATTAAGTGGTTCTCTTCCGTTTGCTCTGCCACGCAACTATTTGAACGAGAGAGAATTAACCGTCTCCTAAAAACAAATACTCCGAATTTTGCGGGCGCCACATGACACCGTCGAAGTTAACGTTTCACCTCATCGAATTATATCAACTAACTTTCTTCATTGCGCTTCTCTACGGCGCGGTAATGCTCCACTGCCCCGGCTTGGGGCGACGGGCTTTTTTAATTAAAAGTCAACGAGTGCGAAGTTAAGCTTGGACGGTAGCGATTCAGGTTGAAGGAAAGCAATTCCGTTGCAATTGTATGTATACTTACATAAGTTACTACGATGGATAATTACGTAAAGTTGGTGTTGCTCGGAGGAAATTGTTCGGACGTGTGGAGTAATAGGCGTTGGATGTAATAATAGCGCTTTTCTAGAAATTTTAAATATTGGAGGAAAGTCCGTTATTCGAGAAGTATGTAAATCCATTTAAATGCATGAAAAAGATGAAATAGAAATGACTGAAAATATTATTATTAGCATTTGTTCATATTTGGCAAAATAATTGCATTTTTTTACAATTGTAATTTTTATATAACATTTGCGTATTGATGAGAATACGATGTGATAAATTATAATTATTTTAAAGCTAAAGAAACGCAAAAATTGCGTATATCATAGAATCAATAATTATGTACTTTCTATCTTTATGTCAAAGGTACCTATCCATTTTCTGATTTTTTATTTCCTCCTTCGCTATAAAAGCGCCATATCTCCCTCTTAATTCATTGAAAAATTTCCGTTATATTTCTATTTTCAGTAGCATTGTACTACATGACGTACATACGTAAATGACTGATGATCGGGTGATAGGTCACGCTCCATACCTGGAGTCCTTTTGTCACTGCTTGGTGATAGGTGACATTAAAAAAATAGGGCAGTAATACACGATATCCATATGCGCATACAAGGTAGAATACGTATGCATGCGTCGATAATGACGTAGGCGTTATTACAAGAGTTACAATGATGTAAAGGGGTAGAAAAAAAATGTACATGTACGAACATGCATACGTCAAAATGCTGAAACTAGTGCATGTAAATATGTATTACTACATCGGAATGGAGAAATGCGCTGGAATTATTACTATGGCGGACAGGGAAATGTGACATGAGAATGATGGCCGTGAGTTAATGCTAAAAATAATTTAATGTTCGTGTTACACGTACAAATATTACGTCGATCTAGTCCGTCGGTACACTTTACCAATTTAACATTTAAATAGTGCGAATTTTTGTAGATTTGTGTAAACAAAATTATAATGCGTCGGTGTTTGTTGGGTGGTTTTGAGGTGCTTTTATTTATTTTTGAAATATACATGCGTGGTCTCTAATATATCTTTAGTTTATTAGAAGCTTTAAAACGAAGTACGATAACTTTTACTTTGTCCTTAAGTTTTTGCGTATGTTTTTTATTACTTAGAGAAATTCCACAAATAATTGGCATGTCTTATATTTGCTTTCTGCCCAGGTTTATACGTTGGAATAGTATAACTGTACAATAAATAAAAATCCAAACTACTTGTTATGTAAATTTGAAGTAGACAAATCTCAAACTTCTTCGTAGACGTTAAAAGAGATCAATAGAACTGATTTCTTTGGAAAATAACGTTTCACGTAGCTCATTCATTTGACACATATGCTTGGTGTTCATAAGATCCATAAATAAGAGGAGAGAAATAATAATAATAATACTAATTTTTTTTCTTCACATACTCCGCGTTAGTCCAGGTAACCTCAACGTGCACATATACGTCCGGGTTACCCGGGGTTTGTCACGAGAGAGCACGCATCGCTACCACCAACGCAGTCGCGATCTCTAAAAATGGAAATCACGCCTACAATATGTAACGAACCGCTAGTCGTTACAGATTCAAAGAACTTTTACTGAAAGAAAGAGACAATTTATTATTAAGATAATAACTTTGTATTCATTCTTTGAATCATTTTTGCAAATGTTTAATTAAATGTATTTAATTAATTCCGAGTTTGTGAGTAGGAGTAAAAACACACCCGCGAATTAACGCGTTACAAATAGACACCGCAAGACAAATCTTTAACCTTCTCCCCTTCCTCCAGCTTTGCAACCGTATCAGTTAATGCAACAATTTTGTCCTGTAAGTTTTGGATTTTCTTCGTATAAGACTCGGAAGTTTGATCTTGTACTGACATTCTATTGATTGTATCAAACCCGCACAAATAAGTCTAAGCGTCTCTATTGGTACAAATTTTCCTAAATGGTAACATCACATAAAGTCTCTCAACTTTTTGCAGATTTCACTAGTTTGCTCATTCCACAGAAATCTCTCATCCAATTCCATTCCTACATATTTAAATCTCGACACTAATTCGAGATCTTTGCCACACTCACATGTATTATATGCAGGCACTCACTCTGATAATAATATTTTCTATGTGCAAATATAACGTTTCAAATGAGGACAATTGTTATATTCTCTCTATTAGCATAGTCAAGATTGCATCTTCTATGTGATTTGGGAACGCGTTACGCGTAGATGCAACGTTCGATAGCACTCATGTACATTTGCAATTTCGCTCAAATCACATTGCATAATAATCGGACTGAATATCGAGATGGCGCTCGAGATGTAAACTAGATTATATTATTACATTTAAATATTTACCACGTTGAATTCTTATCACGTCCAATTTTTGTTATCTAACTCAACATTCAAACTTATTTCCTTAAATTCCTTTATTATTCTTTTATTTTCGCTTAAAAATAATCCTTATTCATTTCACTGCTGAGAACTGTTAACATTTGCGTATCAAACCATTATGTATTATCAAATCTATGTATTTTATATTTATGATATGGATTCATTACAAACTACATAGAGAACTTCTGTGATGGAAGATGATTAGCCTTGTATTCCGCATATACACTGCCGTTCAGAGAAGTTCGGTCGGTTGGTAAAAAACATGAAAAGGTTACAGAAACAAACGAAACTAAAAACAAAATGCAATTTTATTGTATGTACAGGTAAAAAAGACAAAAATAAATAAATAAAAAGTTATTCTGGCCTTATATAACATACTGAACATTATATTTTCTTTCATCGAAAAAAACCTCCTTTGCTGTTAATCACCGCTCGAACTATTCTAGGCATTCTTTCGATAAGTTTTGTTAAAACGGATTGTGGAATATTAATCCATTCATGTTGCAGAATATTCCGTAAATGTTCTTGTGAAGTGGGGCATATTTTTCGGATCCTCCTGTCCAGTTCATCCCACAACAACTCTATAGGGTTCAAATCTGGGGGCCATGTCATTACTTTCAGGATGTGCTGTTCTTCTTGCTCCTTTAGATAGTTCTTACACACTAACGCAGTGTGTTTTGGGTCGTCGTCATGCATGAATGTAAAGTTACGGCCTATTATACGCAATCCTGATGGCACTGCATGATTCTGGAGTATTGCAAAATAATTTTCCTTCCTCATTACACCCTGCACTTTGCATAAATCTCCCGTCCCAGCAAAGGAGAAACATCCCCATACTAACACAGAACTACGCCCTTGCTTCACTGTAGGCACAATGCAGTTCGGGATCACTTTTCGGTTTTAGATCTTCGCACATAAACTCGTCGATTTTGCCCAAAAACCTCAAACTTTGACTCGTCACTCCAAAGCACGTGTTTCCAATCATCTAACGACCAATCTAGATGAGAACGGGGGTTTTCGAATGGCAATGCGTCCATGAAGGTCCGCTTGTTAAAGTCGACGTTTTACCGTACTCGCCGAAACTTGTTCTTCACGGCCGCGATTGACTTCGGCTGCTATTTGTGGCGCTGTTAATTTTCTATTGCGTTTGATTAATAATACAATTCTCAAATCTTCAGCTTTTGTTGTTCTTCTAGGTTCTCCAGAACGAACACGATTTTCTATAGTTCCAGTTGTCCGATATCGCTTTATGATGTCATTTACTGTTGAACTTCTCATATTTATCTTTTCAGCAATTTGTCGCCCCGAATATCCTTCTTCAAACAGCTTAATAATGCGTGAACGTTTTTCTACACTGGTAGGCTTGCCACGTGCCATTTTGAAGTAAATTTTCTTAAAACTTTCGCGCAAAAACGACAGATGCACACCAACACACGTTTAACAGTAAGATGAAGCAAATTTATATCTTTACGCCTGTGATAAATAAACAGAAATGATACTGCGGTATATTTCCTAAATGTACTGTTCGTTAATAATCCCCAAACGACCCGTTTCAAAAGATCGGTACTTCCGAGAGATTCTTGGAATGATAATAAAAGGGACTTTATTGTGGTTGTCGCAATATTTCTACTTTACATAATAATTTATGGCTTTAATCCCTTAGAAAAGAGTGTATGCTTAATATTTTTCTAATTTTATGTATTAATAATTGTATACAGTGTGATATAATAGATTTTTATTGTATGACCGAACTTCACTGAACGGCAGTGTATATAATTTAACCGTACCATGACGTCCTAATCCGATTAAAGGAGGATACTTCCTTGGAGGAAATGAGAGTATAACTAAGTATTAAAAATGCACCAATTTAATGAGCTTGCGAAACGTACATAATACAAGAAATTAAAATTTTCGTTCATTTTAATGCTTCTATTTGCATATGCGGCATTTCGTGTGGTCGCTACACATAACTTTTGATTTAAATTTTGGTTTAGCAGAGTTCTTATTGTACAATGGTTGGAGAAAGCGGGTTTACGTTAGATTTTTTTAAATAAATTTGATAATTTGCTCTGATACGTTGTGTAGAAAGGTACCTTTGTAAATTTAAGATTATTTGAATCTTTCTCGATTGTTTCTTCCGAAATAGAAGAATTTAACACCAATCGAGAAAGATGCAAGCCATTCTAAATTTACGAAGATGTCGTTGCACATAATATGGCAAAACAAATAACCAACTTAAGGTCGCTTTTCCCCCCTCATTATACAATAAGGAACCAACATTTTAATGAAAAGTTACAAGAACAGTAAATTCTAGCGTTTAGATGCATAAATCGTTTTCTTCATTCTTTTTCCCTATTTCGCTTACTTTGCTCCACGTTGAAATAACTTACAATTGCACTACATTGTAATACTCCCACGTTACTTCCTGTTGGTGGCATAGTCTATTTAATAATGAACTTGCACAATTTGTTAATATTTCACTTCGTTTCCGCGAAACATGCATAATAATAACCTCCTTATTGTGCCAACCGACCTACGAAGCACCGAGAACGGACGGCATCTCGTATCGTGTGTGAGCACTATTTATCTTTTGCACGCCGCAAGGTGGATGTCAGAACGAGACCGGAGTTTATTATTCATTAGATCGTCTTTGATAAGACGTTACAACTAAATATATTACCGGTGTTTGCACCATTTGTCTTGCAAGATACTATTACGTTAAGTATGTAAGGTAATGTAGATATGCCCATATGCTAGTAAGTTCCGGATTTTAGCTAAATTGAATTGTCTGAAATGAATGGCGTAAGTGTACGAGGAGAGTTTGGAAGGTTTTTTTTTTGTCAAATTCAATTTTATTTCTTATAGAATCCATAACCTTTCCCAGCGGTGCTCCCATCTCTTTAATTCGTTCAAATAATAGCTGTCTAATTCTGCAAAATAAGCATCGTTTACGAATGTAATGGTCTTCTCCTTCGGTAAAATCTCTCTCCTTCGAGCGAAACTTTGAACTTAGGAACAGGGGGAAAACCCAATTCGTAGACTGAAGGAACCCAAAGAATGTAATTTTTCTCAATCGTTGATCGTTTATTGAATTTCAATAGATGCAAATCGATCGAATAAACATACCACGGATAAATATACATCGGATAAAATCCCGGCAACTGGAAGAGGCTATAAAAATTGCGAAACGAGTCATAAATTGCCGGACCGCAGTTAGCTGAACGTTACTCCTCATGGTGCTAATAACAACGATTTTGCTTGTTATATTTTAAATATAAGAGTGTATATCTGTGGATAAGTCTATCTATATAATGAATGGATTCACGAATTTCTCCACTGCTATTTCTATATATACTGAAGAGTCAAATATTTTAAAATTAATCGTGTATCGCGTGAAGTCGTTAGCTTTAGTATCTTCCGCAGTTTTCTACTTCATCCTTCCCGCAACTTGTAATTCTTTTTGACTTTTCTAAAAAGGGAAGGTGTAATTTTGCTCTTTTATCTCTCATTAACATCTTCCTCCCTTCGGTTGGCTATGTGTACCTACTAACGATCCGAAATATAACGTTTACGAAGCGATAAAGATGCTGCGGAAGTAAATGTTTTACTCGGAGAAGGTTACGATCTCCGTATAATGGATGAAATGTTAAAATGCGTCTTTCAGGAAGATGGATACTTATTTCAAGCCCTTTGCCGTTTTTTAAAGATCATTCGTAACAATTTCATGAGGTAAATATAAAAACTTTACGCTAGTATTTAACGTACGAAGAAAGGCTGAAAAGTTCGATAGATAGACGCCACCGACAGTTTTATGTCGTACGCCGGCCATTCTTTCTTTACCTTTCCATTCAAAATTTTTGTTATTTATTAAGCGATGCCGAAAATTCTTTTCGTTGCATTCGTCCTAAAAAATAGTTCGAAATAAGGGATTGTGCTTGTAGTTTAGCCCCGGGGTTTCAGAAACAAAATAGTAAATTGTTTTCTAATGTGCTTGAGCTTCCTCCAGTTTGAGATTAGGTGAATGGAGCCTCAATTTACTTCGTGGTCATCTGTAGCTGTTTCAACGATCTCCTACAGGTATGATCCTGTAAACAAATTTATGAGCTCTGGGCAGTGTGATCCTTCTGTAGATTTTTTAATAATCGTGGCAACTCTGGGGAAAAAAAGGAGATTACGCCATCGCTCTTATAAATACGTGTCCTTAGTCTCGACATTTCATCACAATGATTCATTAAATTAAGGAACCAGAAAGAGAAGAAGAGAAGAAGAGAAGAAGAGAAGAAGAGAAGAAGAGAA